>CAAE01015023.1:390161-418116 GCA_000180735.1 Tetraodon nigroviridis | reverse complement strand
AACCTCAGGGAGTGGTGCTGAAACCCTTGAGTTTTAAACATTTCGCACACAAAGAATAAAACCACCTAAAGCATCATTGTTAGAATACCGATTCTTTCAGTTATCATATGTTACCAAATTCCTAGGATCCAAATATTTCTTTAGAATAATACTGAAAATGCAGCTGTCTCTCAACACAAAATGAAACTCTGATGAACCTTATGTTAATTTTTTTAGGCGACAGGTTCTCTGATCGGAGTCAAAGGTAACTGAAACCAACTTCCGGGTGCCTCATTGTTGCAAAATCTTTCGATGAGACATCCTTTAACAATGAAGCTGCCTTTGACCAGAAACTGGCCAATCAGCGTCCGAGAAGGCTCCAGGCCACGCCCCAGAGAGAGCCCCATAAGGAGCGAGAAGCGCGTGGCCCGTAGGACTAAGTGAGCACACCTGTGGTGCGGTTGTGGACGAGCCAGGAATTTGGATAGAGAATAAAGACCGTTTGTGGCCGTTGAAGGTAAGAAAGTTCACTTTGTAATATTTAAATGCGTATAGTTAGAAAAACTGTCTTAGAAGCTCATCGCCAGGGGTTAATAACACGTAAAAGTACCGGTTTCGTCGATAGTGAAATGCGCCCGCTATTGCTGCTACATCATCTGCTGTCGTCGTCACCTGGCAGGATTTACCTGGATACCTGTGTGGAATTAACCGGCGGGGCTTAAAAAACCTCCCAAAAACAGGTTTTTTTCGATTGATGGTTAAATGAGACTTTTTTTTTTTTAAATTATCGACCACATGAGAGACATCTTCATGGTTTCCTAAGTCGGGGCCATATTTATTTTAGCATATTAACTTGCTGTTCAGCTGTGACCATACCTTGATTAGGATCGTTTCTGTTTTGTTGCAGACACACCTTCAAACCAATTATATAAGGTTATTGTCGGTGTGGGTGTATATGTAACATAAGCGCAATGAAACTGACATGCGTATTTGTGTTTTTTCCCCCCCTTACTCCCATGTGATTTAAAATGAATATCCACTTATTGTTTTGTTGTGAAATCTGTGCTGTAGCAGTATTTCCACCTTGAGTATGTGTCTTGGTTTCTGCCCTGGAGTGATGTCATGCGTTTTAAAACCTGTTGATCTGGTAATTTGAAAACTTGCCCCACTGCAAATGGTGATCAGTCCAGTTGTCAGTCAAGAGACGATACCGGAAAATCTTTCTTTTGTTTCATCCCAAGAACCTGGTACTCTTGGTTGGTGTTATAAATTGGCCAGTTTTAATACAGTTTTGGTTCATTTTCAATGGTGATTGTTGCTGAACTGTTGTCATGCCAGTTTCTTTCTACAATTAATTCTGTTTTTTTCCCTTCCTTTACAGCGTTCTGTCTGAAAAATGGAGTTTGACAATATTAAGTCCTCCGCCGCGCTTATTTATGACGAGTTTTTCCAAAATGCTGGTGAGTTCTCGTGTTGGTTAAAATTCTGGGACGCGTGTCTATCTTTTGACATTGACGTTGTACCTCCTGTGTGCATTTTTTGGCAGACTCTCGGACAGAGAACTGGTTCCTTATGTCTTCTCCGCTCCCACAAACGATCATCATCGGGCTATACATTTACTTTGTAACATCGCTTGGGCCTCGACTAATGGAGAACCGCAAACCTTTGGACCTGAAAGGAGTCCTCATCCTCTACAACTTTAGTGTAGTAGCTCTCTCCGTCTACATGATTTATGAAGTGAGTCTCAGTCCACAGAAGACATTTTGTTTCTTTCCATGGGGAGTGTGAAAGACATGCACTAACAGTTATTTAATTTGAACCCTAAATGTTTTGTTAATAACTATAATCAATGTTCTTATCCTTTCTCGTTCCCTCAGTTTATAATGTCAGGATGGGGGACAGGATATTCGTTCCGCTGTGACCTGGTCAACTACTCTGAATCTCCTCAGGCTTTGAGGGTAAGTCACACACACATCCCAGGATGTCTCAAGTAATCACACTTTTCCCCCTACGTGAAGCGTCATTATCGTTTTTGTCATCTTATCCTCCAGATGGCAGCAACGTGCTGGTTGTACTATTTCTCAAAGTTTATTGAAATGCTGGACACAGTAAGTTGCACTTATTCTGTTGGTTTTCTATACATTTTTTGATTCAAATGTGTTCATGCACCACCATTCCCTCCTGCAATTAGGTTTTCTTTGTGCTGAGGAAGAAAAGTAGCCAGGTGACATTTCTTCATGTCTACCATCACTCAATAATGCCGTTCACCTGGTGGTTCGGAGTTCGATTTGCACCAGGTTGGAGTTTTTCTTGTCTTCTTATACCAGATTAACTTGTTGTGGCTGGAACCTAACGTGCTGTTTGCTTCAGGTGGGATGGGAACGTTCCATGCCCTGCTCAACTGTGTGGTCCATGTTGTTATGTACACTTACTATGGCCTGTCCGCCATGGGCCCCAACTACCAGAAGTACCTCTGGTGGAAGAAAGTACCTCACCACCATTCAGCTGGTATGAAAGTCTCATTTGAAGCTGATATGTGCTGATTCTTTTGGGTGTCTGACTTTTTTGTTTACTGTTTCATGCCAGATCCAGTTTATAATGGTGACCACCCACATCTCCCAGTATTTGTTCAAGGATTGCCCCTATCAGTTTCCTATCTTCATCTACATCATCGCCCTCTACGGTTTGATCTTCCTCTTCCTCTTCCTTAACTTCTGGTACCACGCCTACACAAAGGGCAAGAGGCTTCCTAAAGTTCTGCAGGCACAGACATGGGCACACCACACCAATGGCGTTATTAATGGGAATGCCAATCATGAAAAAGAGGAGTGAAGCGAAGCTTGGTTCATCACAGAAAGAAACCTCAGGCTGGCTCAACTCCAGTTTGGACTTCAATTTACCGCAGCCTTTAAATTATATCAGAATTATATTTATGATGTTCTATGACGCTTGGCAATCCTTCGCTTTTCTCTATCCCAGTTTTGTATATTTCAAGTTTTATTGCACACTGTAAGAAAAACAGTCTATTTCATTCTGCTTTGACTTTTCGGAGTCGAGGCAATGTTTTAAGCTTTACATGTTACATGTTTTGAATGCAGAAAGGAAGTTTTTTTGCTTTTGTTCACACACGCATGCCCACTTCTTGATGGTTTGAGTCACAGCTGCTGCTGATGGTGCACGGGTCCAGTTTTTACAGCAGTCAATTTCACCACCCGACCACAGAATTTTCCTATGATGCGTTGCTATGACTACGATGCCAGAGAGGAGGCATGATGGCCTACTGTTGTTCTTGTAGGATCCAGAACAGAGATGGACTTAAGCTACTTCTGAGACTACTACGTGAATAATCTCATTGAAAATTTAGCCTGTCTGAAAGTGGTTGCCTATTTTAAAAGGTAAGCATCTGTGTTGCAGCTCGGGGTAAAGGGTTGTTAAGAGGACTGGAATCAGGCTGTCGTCCGGAGTAGTTTTTATTTTATGATGACCTTTAAGTGACCGTAAGACTCTGTTCTTTGTGGTGAGTGAGAACACAGGATCAGTGTTTGCAAAGGGAAGGGCTCAGTCTTTAATTCAAAGTCTGTCTTAAAAAAACAATGGTTTGTTTTTTTTTTTCGTTTTGTTACTTACACGAAATGTTACTTTTGTAAAGAATTTGATATAAAATGTTTATATTGTATTTTATATGTATTTATACAAAAATAAACAAGTGATCTTCTCAAATAACGATTCTTAACTGCAAATATGTAGGTTAAAAATGTCAGATTTGAAGTAGAGTTGATCTCTCCTGTGCAGACAGCTGACGACGTGCTCTATGTGCTCTGCGGTTCGCTGCTTTGACCACCAGGGGGTGCTATTGGTGCTGGTTTCAGCTCAACTACAAGCGTGTGGGATGTAACACGGTGAACTAGTGCGACCATTGTATTTAACTTTCAAGGGGTTCTGTAAACGGCGTTTTGATGCCATGCATTTGTACAAGATACCCATTTGATAAAAAAAATATATATTTTTTACCACAAATGAGTCGGTGAACAATGGTCTCTCGTTTGGCTGCCTAAACAGACCTGATTAGTCGTGGCCTCCACTGGAACCCCTGAGAGGGTTCTGCATATCCGGCATCCAAATCCTGGCAGCAGATTCTCAAGTCCTGTAAGTCGGAGGGTGAGGCCTCCAAGATTTGACAACAGACCGCTGCCCGAAGCATCCAACTGCCTCCGCTGGTTTGCCTTCTTCCCGTGCATCCTGCTGCTGGATGAACCCCAGGTAGGCAACGCACTTTTCTACCAATGACCCTGTCTGTCTGTCCATCCAGGTATAGATATGTCCTAAAAAGGCCAAAGTACTTTATTTTGGCATTTCACTGAACAGTAATCAGATCAGATTTTAAATCCAAATGTAAGTTCAGGCTCTAATTGTGTAAATTCAGTGACATTTTCACTGCACCTTAATCAACTTGTACATGATCTATTGGTGTTGAAGCACAGTTCAGCTGCTATTTACGTGTTAGATAAGTTGTCATAGCTAATGTGCAGACCGAAATATTAGTAAATTGCAAATGGTAATTATGCAATTAGACCCAAGTGTCTTAACTACGCTCCCTGGGAGGCTGTGGGATGTCGGAAGCCCTTGTTTATATTCCAAAATAGTCCTGAGTCACAGCAGGAGCGAACAGTAAATCAGAGCCGGAGGGAAAAGTATCCTGCTCAGGTCACGATGTTTCCACACAGAGGCACGACTGCGCTTGAAGTGGCCTACCGAATTTTTCTTCCAGATGGGTGACAGCACCCTGGACGCTTTCTGGAGAAACTCAGCAATAAACAACACACGCGCTGCCTCGGAGAAAGGAGAAGCTGCTCACGCCTCGGAGAAAGGAGAAGACTGCTCACGCTGCAAAAAGGAAAGGACGATGCAGCAGCTAAGCCGTCATGACGCGTGAAGGTGTCAGCCGATGAAGGAGCGTCGAGGGGCCCATCTGATGTAAGGTGAATCCAATTTTGCCGTTGACGTCACGTGACCTCTTGGATGGTGATTATGCAAAGTAAATTGAGTCAAAGCTTTTAATGAGCAAAGAGTTGCACTCTATAACACACACACACACACACACACACAAACACGAACTGCTAGGTCTGAGACCAGATGGCTCTCTGAGAATAATTACTGTTTTTTTAGATAATTGTGGATACTTGGCAGTCCTGATAATAACCCAAAGCTTCTTTCTCTGTCACTTCCTCTTCCTCCTTTTCTTCCACTAACAAACCCCCTGATTGAACACGTGTAAAATGGTGTATCCTGCTAAAATTCAAACCCAAGAACACAAGCAACATAGGCCAAAATGACAACCGTATGTTCTATCCCAGCACCATTTTAGGTTCCGCTTGTTTTGTTTGACGTCTTCGCTTATATTTTATATCAATTTCATTTGCGTGTGACCGGTTGAGCACCTCCAGTTATCCTAGCACAATTCACAATGATTGATCGGCTCCAGCCACCCGCCAGAATCAACGCTGGGGGTTATCGCAACGGGCGCACCCGCAAGCACGGAATGTTCTTTCCGAGGAAGGAGGAAAAGAGATGGAACAAGCGTAGCAAGGAAGTATGTGCCCGTCCAAATATGGTTTTTATCAAGTCAGGGAAGAAACACCTCAGCCATCCATCAGAAAGATTCTTTCACATTTAAAGAAGAAAAGGAGTTGGGTGGTGGGAGAAGTGAGCGGAACATCCCTGTGCACGTCAGCCCCTGCAACATGCTGCGTCTTCTCAAGGACAAAACACAGAAACGGCAGCTCCATATGTGGTCCGATGCAGCCAGCCACCCTGCTTTCGCTCTGCCGCGGCCCTGTGTGTGAAGTAGATCACTCACTGGCCTCCTGCTCCTGCTGGGACGGTGGGAAGCCGACAGGATGGAGATCAGCTCCTGTGAATCTGACACCGTGGTCCTCAGCTGGACAAGCGTGGGCTGCCTACTGGGTTAGAGAACACTTACTGCAATGGGTGGAAGAGCTGAAGCATATGGAGATGAAGTGAGGCCGTGGTCAGGATGCCTTCCGGAGGTGTCCCCGGGGATGGGGACCCCAGGGCAGATCTAGGACAGGAGGAGCCAGCGGAAGTGGCTGTGGAGTGGAATACCTGGACAAGCAGCTGGAAGACGAAGACGATGTTTGATGAGGAGATGGCAGCTCTCAGAGAGATCACTTCATTAACAAGGAGAATTAGAAATTAGGTTTTTATTCATTTCTGATTTTCCATCCACCATTTTCTGAACAGTTTAAAAGATGTGCTAGGCCTTTAGGCAAACCTCTCTAGGACACTGAGTCCCCACACCTCGCAATACAAGGAGCCTCTCTCTCTCCCTTTCCCTCTCCCTCCCTCCCTCCCTCACTGTCCCTCCCTCAAAAAACCTCCCTCAATCTCCCTCCCTCTCTCACTCTCCCTCCCTCTCTCTCCTCTGTGATGGTCGCTGTCAACATCTTTTGCAGTCACTAAATGTGCGGAGCGACGGAACAAATGTGCTGCACTTTGGACCGGGAGGGTGCTTCCCACGCTCTAAACTCCCCCCGCAGCGTATTTATCTCCAAGCAGACTTATTGATCACGGTCTTGTCACCTAATTAGGGCGAACTTGGTTGCATGAGTGCCTCAGCTGCTGCACTGGAGGCTGTCACACCAGTTTAAGGACAGGCGATGGACAGGGGCTATTTCTGTGGGGCTTTTCAACGTGTTCAATGAATTATTATTATTTTTTTTTTGCCTCATGTCCTCCAGGATTTACAAATTAATTGCCATGCAGGCAGCTACATTTATATTCCTGCTGTTCATCCAGGATGTGATGTTTTGACACAGCAATAGGAAAGAGGAACAAAGTGTACAGCTTTTGCATAGTATTAGCATAACCCTTCTACTTCACTGAGCCTTCAGGCCAGAGGGCTTCACAGACGCTCCTCTGCCTGCTTGCTGGCTGCTTCTCGGCGTGCATGCATGCTTGCCTCATTGTTTCCAGAGGGTTTACCTTTTCTACTGTCCCTCATATCCTCATGGTCATGTTATTTCATACTTGATATCCATCTGGTGGGCTGGAAACTCCAAACATGCTCATATTAGCCTAGCTTAGCGTGCAGACTCAAAAGAGTGGGATGGAATGGGATTTCAACACATTCTAGTTTATTTAATTCCTAGTAGCACAGAGAATAAAAATGACAAGTTGTGATTTTGTAGGAGTTCATGTGCAGGGCCATGTCTGTGTGGATCAGTTTCACACTAACTGCTCTTGGCCACAAAACCCAACACTTAATTTCCAGCAAAATAAAGCAAACAATGAAATGGCATGTGTTTACTAAAGGGATTAGGCAGATTATTTTTATTTCATTTCATATTTGGTTAGGAAAAAAAGTCCTATGAACAGAATGTCTCAAGGCTGATGTTGTGAATCAGAACACCTTCAGCAGCGAGACGTGTCCAGTGCTAAAATGATTGCAGTACGATGCCAAGCACCGATGTGTAGATTTTGCATCCCAAGACACTGCTCCTGTCAGTCCCAAGGCTAAAATAATCTAATGTTCTCCCAGATCAAACATTAGCAACGACAGGTTTTACCATCTTTGTTTTCAACTTGCTGGTTTGTTGTGATAAATTGAAGCAGGCAGGTTTTCCGCGGCAGAGCGACAGGAGATGCGCGACGCGGTCCAATTTTTCTGTTTTCAGGATTTTCCGGTGCTGTCACAGATTCGCGGAGTCATCTTCAGTTTGCATTCATGATTCATTGTTTTGTCTCTGTTTCACATTAACACTTTTTGTGTGGTTTTGTGGAAATAATGACACAATTCCAGCAGAACTTTCAGCTGGACACATTCCACGCTTGTAAAAAAAAAAAACAGATGGGAAGCAGACTTGCGCACAGCTGTCCTTTTAGAAGGAGTATACCTTGATTTGATCCTGATGTATGTACTCAGGTGTGCGCTCATCCAGCCACGGATCTCCACAGCTGTTGGTCCTAAAAGTCGATCTCGTTCTCTCCTGCCATTCAGAAATGTATGTGCTTACTTAGAGACAGGTGTGTTTATCTAGTTTTACTAATCTAATGCCAGTCTTTATTTGATAAAGTATCTCACGATAATGTATTTATACAACTTCTTAGGTAATCAGATAGCTCCAGTAATCAGATAACACGTTTAGAGGAATGCACATATGAGTTCTTGCTGGAATTTACCAAGACAATTTGGCACTGGAGTTTTTACACGTTTTATTCTAAACACGTGCACATATAATGCTTAAATGGTTGTTATCAGTTATAGGGAGGCAGGAGAATGTATTGTCATTTCTTGAGGTTGAAATCTTAAAGCAGCAACTGATTTGAAGGGAAAATAAAACAGGAACCGTCTATATAAAATCTACCATCAGCTCTTTCTTCTTGTCCTGCTTCCAACACGGTTGCCTGGTTTAACCTTGACAAAAGTAAAGAGATGGAGGAGGCGAGGAAAAGTGTGTGTGTGTGTGTGTGTGTGTGTGTGTGTGTGTGTGTGTGTGTGTGTGTGTGTATGCCCGAGGATTGTGTAGACGTGTTCGATTAGTGGTGACGTAAATAGCCCAGCAGTTTTTCCTCTCTGACCTCTCCCTTGTAATCATTTTTGTAAATACTCTGCTCTCTTCTCACATGAGAACTTTCTGCTTTAGAAGGGAGTGGTTGGGGTGAGGGGCTGGAACGAGGAAGCTCAGCGATTGGCCGGCAGACGGGAACAGGCACGCTGCCATTGGCTGTGAGCCGCCAGCTGCCGGCGAAGCTCCCTCCTTATTCCGAAGAGCATCAGTGAGCAGCAGAGGGAGCGTTGTTGTGTTAGAGATGCATAGCAGATACTTTTATTTGTTTTGGTTGCTCTGAGTGGGACGACAGAGGGAAGACACACTGCGGTAGTCCTCCTTGGACGAAGTCTTTCCGGAACTTTGAGTAAAGTAAGTTTCTCTGTCACCTTGCTTTCCTCTCGGTCACCTCTCTGTTATGATAATAATGCAGCAGCTCCTCTTGAATGTGGATACCACAGCTTACCACCCAGCACAGCTTATTTTATTGAATTACTGGCTTATTTGTGCACGTGCAAGTGTGATGAAGAGGTGTATGCATTAGTGTGTGTCTTTCCATTCACATGCACGCTTGAGTCTGCCCAGAGGTGTGTTGCTGTAGTTTGTGTGCAGCTTTAATGTGTGTTAGCACGGGGAACGGATCGGGGTGACTGCACAAGGACCGGCCTGTCACTGCAATGCTTCACCTCCCCAGGGGAGCAGGAGGACTGTGTCCCCAAATCTTCAGGAGTGATTTTTCTGGCTGCCGGGTGTTAGTAGTGCACAGCTATAAATAGGCCTGGTCCAAATAGTGCTGCAGTCACATGTCAATTTAAAGCAATTAAGAAAAATGGCAGCGTCAGTCATTTAGCCAGGCACACAATTAGAGATTAAGATGGAAGAAACACAGAGGAAGATTAAAAGTACCAAAAGGTTCTAGCAGAGTGTGCTGTAAGGGAAAGGGTGGAGGCTGGGGGACTGGAGGTAAAAAGACAGATGACAGGAGAGCAGATCCAAGGTGACACCTCGGCTGTCAGTGTGTGGCAGCGCTCTTGTCAGGATGTACTGATCGTGTGGACGCGTGTGAAGAGTTTTCCTCAGTTTCCTTCCTCAGTGCCACATGTGGTAACACGGCCCCTCCACTGAGCTGCCTCTCATCAGGCTGTTCCACCCCGTCGGGGAGCACTACCTCCAGTTCTCCAGTTCTACGACGCGCTTGCCCGTATAGTCCAGAGCAGCCTGCGCTAGCGTGTAGGCATGTGACGCGTATATGACGCATATTCACTTGTATGAACACAGGAAGCGTGGATTTATAGTATTTCGTCATGCCATCGCACGCAAATTAAACCCCGGAGGTTTCGGTGTTGAGCCAGACGACCAGCCAGCAAACATATGGACCTGTTTATGGAGGGGGTGATTTCCCTTGGTCCACCCACTGGTGGAGACCAGGAAGTTGTGAATACTTCTTTGTTTTATGAAAGCAGAATTAAGTTGCGTGGTCTCAATTTTCCTACTGAAGCAGTAATAAGTGTCATAAACTCCGTTTTCCTCCGTCCTTCGCTTTTAAAGAAAGCAATCAACCTGTGGCCATCTGTCAGCCTGCCTTCCTCCAGTGCAACCCCGGGACACAGGCAGCCTTGTGTTGTTCCTGACCTCTGCTATGCAAATATACACTGTCAGACTGCCAACAAGCACTGCAACCCATGTAGATAAAATAAGATGGCAGCAGCACAGTGAGCCCATTGTGTCACCTGTCCGCCACCCGAGGGCTGAGCTGGAGGCTGTGCTCAGGTTCAGAGACTCCGGCCTGCCCGCCGCCCCCTCCGTCACACACTCAACGGCCGCGCAAAAAATCGATGAAGGATTATCAGAGCTCATACGTCCACCGGTCTCTTATGAACGAGTTCTACTGGCTGCCCGTGTGAGAGTTTACGAGACAAACTTGAAGCGTTGACGTCCCGTCTGTTGGTCTCGATGGAGCATGAGATGAAACCCTCAGGAGCCGCTGCATGCGCCGGTGGAAGGTGGCGTTCTGTCATTTTTGTAGCTCGTCAATTTAAATATCAGAAAATTCCATCAACAAAATAAAAAGTAGAAGGAAAATAAAGATCTTTTCTAAATTCATGACGCTCAGGGAACCTAGAGGGCCACAAAATGAGCATGACAACTGTGGCGTGTTGGTCTGTGCAGCTGTTTCCTTCACACTGCAGATGTTATCAGTTGCATTATTGTCTTTTGTCTTTTTTTAATGCCTTGTACGTGGCTGCTGCAATTTGTAATTTCTGGGCCACAAAGCTGAAGACTAAACTGGGATCAAGACACCGTGAGGGATTGTAGTGCTCGGTGCCAACAGAGTCAAATGTCACAGGTTTCCCTGAGCCACTCTTGGCATTTTCAGTGTGGGGGTTAATGGAAAATTATATCATCCCTTTCCCAAAGCATTTTCATTACTGTAATAAGGGCAGTGTTTGTTTTGCTGATATTCTAGCCAGGGAGAGTATGCAAAGGCCTCCGAAGTTCCTGTGCAAAAGAAATCCAATCTGCACGCAAACACAAACACACGCGCACATAAACATTTAGCAACGAGCAATGGCATTTTCAAAGTTCCGTTCCCATAGCAACAAGCAGGGTCATCGAAGCATGGATGTAGACGTTAGCTGCATTAAATCTGCCTTCATCTATTTTTTAACATCTAATTTGAAGCTTTGTTTGATGGGTGTAAAGTCTGGCTTGACCTTTGACCCCTCCATGGAGTTTAGCCCGATGGCGAACCTTCGCCACGTGGCAACGCAAATGTGGCTTTTGCAACCATTTGCGTGCACAGAAGAGTTACAGATGAAAAATGTGAGATTGCAAACATGCCGGTACAGTAAACACTCTAAATAAACCCCTGAAGTGCTGAATCACGCTGTTGAAACCCACAATTGATGTCATGAGCAACAAATGTCTGATGAGCCAGATGATGCTCGCGCTGTTACGTTAGGCAGGAAGAATGACCTCTAAGCGACATGAAAAACCATCTGGAGCTGGATTTCCCTTTCCCCCTCCTGCGCTGGAAGTCCTGTCATTGTTTCGTCAGCTTTTTTTGTTTTTTTTTTAATGGGTAATCAGCAGCCGTCGGCTCTACTCGGGG
This sequence comes from Tetraodon nigroviridis, assembly GCA_000180735.1. Lineage (NCBI taxonomy): Eukaryota > Metazoa > Chordata > Actinopteri > Tetraodontiformes > Tetraodontidae > Tetraodon > Tetraodon nigroviridis. Next base: position 406,458 of record CAAE01015023.1, on the reverse strand, counting down.
ATATGAGCAACAAGTGAATGAAGACCCGTCTCTTTTACACAATAGGCCTTGTCTGAGTGGTGGTGGTCGTTTATGGCGTCTCGTGAGACTAGTGGTATGTCTTTTTTAGCCATCTGTTGCACAGCGCAGCATGGTTCTTTTTTTTTTTATGTTCAGAATTTTCCATAAACAGCTGTTGACAATAACTATGTTTAGACTCATTCGGCAGCTCATAAAACCACATGAAACACACAAAATAGGTCTAAAAATAAAGCATACTTTTGTAAATACGCACTTTTTTTTTAGACAACAGATGGACGGAGTTGCACCGTCACACGTGAGCTCAGCTCTGTCCGGAACTGATGGTTCAGAGTAAAAGCAAACATTGTAGACTAATTAGGGTTAAGTGTCTTTGACAGGTTGTGTTTAGTCAAGGAAGGAATAGGTAAACATCAACAGTGCCAAACAGGCTTCAATTGAGGCTACCTCTCTAATTCGTATTTAAACTAAACTTCCATCTTCATGTCTAAAAAGAATCATTTGTGTGTAAGCTTTCAGGCTTCAGAACCTGGCAACACGTCCAATAAATCAAACACTCTGTGATGCCCCATAATGCTGGAAAATGGAGGCATTATTGCAACCAAAAAGAAACTTCTGCAAGTTGGGATGCTAGCGCACACACACCATACCTCACCTGCAGCTGGTGAGTTCTCAGCTTCTCAGCTTTTTCATCATTATTTACATGTTTAAATCTTCACAGCGCCTGTGGTTCTGCTATGAGCCGTTTGTGACTCAGCCTTGACTTTGCCTCAGTCTCCACCAGCTCTATTGTCCATCTTCATACGTTTAGATGCGTAAATAAAGTTGGCTAATGAACATTTACTCTGTTCTTGGTACTATAATCGATGGAAGAGATGCCATTTCTCCAGTGTGCTACTTCTAAAAGAATACCTCGTTAAACCTGAACAAGTTGTAACACGGTTTAAGTACCAGTCACACCTCTCTAGACAGTCTACCCTGAAAATCAACTCTTGGTGACAGACATCGTTGTGCAATGCAAGAGCCTAAAAAGGGAGATTAAAGCCTGTTTTGTGTTCAAACACCACACCCCTGGCTGGTCACCACACCAAAGCCCTGACGCTCGCCTTTTTCAGCACGTTCACAGAAACCCAGCTCCCTCACGGCGGATCATGTTTAGAACTGGGTCCCATTTCAAGGGCTGATCCTCGTACTGGCCGTAGCAGCAGGTAAAGTCCGATATGATGATCGTATTTTTGTCTTTAGGCTGTAATTTTGCCAGTTTTGTCCAAGTGTGTCAGTCGTGTCATTGTCCCCTTTGACTTATTTATTCCAGTACAAATGGGTTTGCTTGATTTTCTTGGGTCATCAGGTAGACGTAGTTTTCCTAACTGGTTTTCATTGGTAACAAATGAAAAGCTTTTTTAAAATAGATGTTGTTCTGTCACGCCTGCCCTCAATTTTCTCCCACGGCGTTTGTCATAATCGGTAATCGGTGAACTCTAATTGCATGTAACCATCTCAGGCCGCTGGTTCACAAGCCCTCAGGCGCACACATTAGTTTCATTCCTCATAACATTTTGATCTGTGACATAAAAACATTAGTTAGCAGTCAGCTGTTTTCCAAGTGAATCCAACCGATGATCACCAGCCGTCTGCAGGATCTGAACGCAGTGGATAAGGATGATTTATTGTGTATTAAATGCATTTGTACTGAATCCATAGATGAGAATACAGGTGCTACTTTGATCGTTCACCTCTGGATAATTGGCACAAATACCAGAAATGATATTTTGCATGAAATGTGGACCAACAAGCTGACATAGCCAGCTTTCTCAACAACACAAACTGTTAAAAACATCTCCTGGGAAATATTTGGATTTATGATTTTCTGGGATGACATCGACGGTTACCCGGATTTCTCTGTGGTTTTGATGCCGTTTTAAACTGGCAAGCGTGGTTATTGTATTTCACGCTGGTGAATTTCATCCTCCCTGGTCTTACCGCGACTGGAAATGTTTTAGTGGAAATAAGATTACAGATATTTAGTCGGCTTTCTGGCTCACCTCGTCTAATCCTGGGTCAAACTGTAAACCTTCCAGGGGTGCGTCTTCTGGCATGACAAGAAATCAGAAATGACATGTCACCTCAGAGAAGTGGGGACTTTTCTCCAGATGACTGACTTGTCTGGTTTGCTTACACAAACGCAGAACTGGGCTCTGACATCCTCCGTGCGTCCTCTCTGCGTTTCAAACATTGTGCTTCCTTCGATGAACTCCGGAAGCGCGCACAGGACAACTTGATTTTTCTGCCGCGGGCGCCTACGTTTATCCAGAAACTCTCACTGTGCATGTTTCTCAATTCAAACTATGTCACATTCAAACATAAATATGCCTGATGCTGCTTTTTATACTTGGATAGAGTCAACCCGGAGCCATATTACCTCTGCTTGGCGACTAGCAGAGGCTGGTAGGAGGTACCAGACCTCCATGTCTCCTTCCGGCCCTCAAACCCACATCAGATCTCCTGTGGCGCTGCTGAGGCTGGCAGGCTGAGACGCAGCGCTGCATGTCTGTTGTTTCCTGCTGGATTGTATGGATAGCAGTGACTCACCCGCAGCCGCCTGCTTCTGCTGCGGGTCAGTGATGTCATTAGGCTTTATTGTAACATGCGTCTGAGAGAAAAGCAGACAGAGCCTCAGAGGGCCGAAAGAAGATGAAACGATCAACATAAATGTTTGAACCTGCAGGTCCGCCCGCTGAATGCCAGAAATATGGAGTAACCTTTGTGTGTATTACAACCTGGGGATGTATATCAAGGTTTCTTTTTTAATATTTTAGTTAATTTACAGAGACTGATATTGTCTCCAGCACGTTTGCTTTTTGGTTAGGTTGTAATATTTAAGCAAAAAGCAAACCATGGAAACCAAAGCTCTCTGAGGACCTCTGCTGGCGGTTTTAAACACAGCAACTCCGTTTTCTGTCCTCTCAAACATATCAAGCTACATCACATGACATTGAACTCCCATTAATGTGAATGTTGACTGTGGCTGAAGACTGTTATTCTATGTGTTGTGACAGGCTGCAGAGTTTTCATCGCCCTTTGCTTGAACTGCTCCTCCGTGAGCCATAAACCAGTGCTGACACTGAGGCGGCCATTATTACTTGCTGATCTCTCCTGGAACCAGTGTTTTCCTTCTGTCTTCCAAAAGCCCAGCGTGTGACATTTCTTTTTGTTTTATGAGGTTGTTTAATTGTGGACTGTACCAGAACGGATGAAGACGGGCATCACATCATTTAGCAATGAGAAGAAATAGCCAGTTTTAAAGGCCACAACATAACCCCTAAAATCCTCAAGTCTCTAATTTGGCTCCCAAAAACACTTGAAGTTAAATAAAAGATTTTCTCTCACATTGGGGATTGCAGTTTGTGAGGAGGACTAATTCAATCACACATGTTTTCTTTCCCTACACTGATGTGGTGCAGCAAAAACAAGCTGTAAACACAATATTGACACTAGTCAAGCTGCTGGCGAGCACACTGATAAGCAAATTAAGATAAGATAAATGCTACTATTATGAATGAGAAATGCAACCACACAGTAAAAAGACATGAAATCACATAATAGCGGTTTGATATAATTTAAGCTGCACAGATAATCAATATTTAAAAAACAAATCAGTCTCGTCTCATGAATATTCATGTGTGCAGATACTGTGTTTTGGCAAAAGAGCTCAGTTTAAACAGAGGATTATGGGGGACAATTATTTTCCTGCGAGCTGCTTCCTGTCTTTTTAATATCAATATAATCACACAATCATAACAATTTAAAGTGTTGTTGCAGTAATTTGATGAGTTAAGTGTATTTAGGAACTTTTAAATTGATAAATAGCAAAATTATTGAGAGAATCACGTGAAAAGATTTAACAGGAGCCATACAGTTACATATATTTACTCTTAGAGTAAACCAAGGGTGCCAAAAGTTTATTCCAGAAAACTGTACTCATATTTAATTACTACGAGTCCTATGAATGGAATTATTTTAATTCCTGATGAGATACATTACAGTAGCTGTCAGTGTAAATCCCACATCTGACGGCACAGATGGCAAACAAGAAAGCGCGTGTTTGTGTCTGCCGAACAACAAATGGAATATTAAAAAAAAAAAGATTTCCTATGAGCTTGAGGTGTGAGATGTAATTTACATTTCAAGTAAATGTTATTGTGCTTTCATCCGCGGTCTGCTCACTGTGAAATTGTTTCAGGCTCATCACTGCCAACAATGTGCAGCGGGAATAAATGGAAAGGAAATTGAACTGGGTTGCCAGATATAGCTTAATAACGAGTAAATTCAAGGTGCCCAGTTCTGAAAAGGAAACTGCGTCTTTGATGCCTGCTGCATATGATCAAATGTATAGTTCTGAAGTGGTGACTGTATCTGGTCATAATCTGCACTCAAATGGGGCGCGCGGCCGTGCATATCCGTCACTTCTTGATCGGGTTTCAGCGCGTGCGTGTGAATAAACACTCGCAGGGTTGGCACATGTGCAGCTATAATTGTGTCAGTCATCCGGAGGTTTGATTGCAGATGAATTATGGGATGTTTTGACCTGAGTGACCTAGGTGTAAAGGACAGGACAAGGTTGAGCCAACAGGGGAGGGAGTGTCTGAAGAGCCGGGAGTCATTTCCACAGTCCCTGACAGCAGATTAGGCTGGGATTTTTCACATATCCTGCCTATATTCGCAATGACTTCATGTTGTCTGAAGCAGTTTGGTGTTAGTCACCATGGAGATTTATTGTGTACCCCCAGCCAGGATTGCAGACTTCTGGAAATTCATACACTCAGCTGGCAATCACAGCCATCACAAAGTGTTCTCACTCTTTATTTAGCCATTTTTCTTTTAAATGTTACTTGCCAACTTTGCATTTGCTGATACGGTCATTTTACAGTTTGAAATGTAAATATCACCTCTGGAGGTTGGCTTCAAATATGACTGTGCTGGATTGGCTGATGGAATTGAAAAGGCAGTTGAGGTGACCTTAGGTGATGCAATATGAGACACACTTGAAATAATGATACAATACTTTCCAGAACCGTCTGCAGCACCCAGCCTCTCTAACTCTGCTCAGTATCATGGATTATTGAAGAACGCCATAAACCTGGCCTTAATCCATCCACTGTTCGCTGAAATCCCAATCCGAAATCCCAGTTTCTAAATCAATAGCTGTCATCTTCAAATAAAATGCTGTGTGCAGAACTCTCCTTGCAGTCAACAGTTGAGATATTGCAGGGCTTTGACAGCGACTGGGGAGTTTTAAAGAAACGCCAGTGCCTGAGAACACTGTGATGCACCTCAATAAGTAGCTCTAAATTAAGGAAAAACCTCCCTGGCTGATTGATTCAGCACAATAAAAGGCTGAGTTACTTTTGAACGATTACTCCATAAGTAGCTGTGGGAGCTCAGCAAGAGAAGTGAGGCATTTAAAGTGACTGTGACCTTCTATTGCTGGGAGAGGAGAAGTCATGTCTCAGCTTAGATTTTCCTCCCTGGCCTAATGTGAACACGCACCAAAGAAGTGTCATCTTACACTTGAAGGCCGTGGGAAGGTAATTCAAAAAGCCGGCAGAGGAGAAGGGGAGAGGACAATCACGCGGCACACGCGGCTTTTCTGCAGCAGGAGTCCGGCCAAGCCGTGCACAACCGATGCCTGAAACCAGGCAGAAATCAGCCTCCTGTTGTTGAACTGCTGGATGGCAAACCAGTCACGTAGTAGAGTGCACTCCGATGACTATGGCGAGACTGAAGAAGAGCAGTCAGCAAACCTCAGAAAATGAAAGAGAAAAATTACACACACACACACACACACGCTCTGTGTCTGAGCTGGGTCTTCTACTGATTCTCCTGGTTTGTTATATTAGCCTTGTGCTTTCTGGGTGGTAATCCAAGTCATTTTGAAGACACAACATAATTGGGCTATGAGCCATCCCTGAAAAGAGAGTGCTAAATGGAAAGGGCATTGAGCATATCTCCTGCTGCTTCTGTTCAGGCTCTTTTTTTCCCCCCTCCCTAACCCAATCCTGACCATTACACTCTATCAGTCAGCCTGTTGGACAGATGACAGATGCAACACATCACCATCATGGTCAGAGGAGTTTATAAAAGTCTGAACAAAAACCAGACACAAACAGCAGCTGTTTAGTCATTCAAGTCTAGAGCAATTCCAATCCACAAAAAAAAAGAAAAAAAAAAAGTCCAAAAAAGATAATTTTGGCATCTGCAGCGATGCTTTTTAGACCTCAGAGTGCATTATAGTAATCTAAATGTCGCCTTAGCTTGATTGATGGGAAAAGAGAAGTTGCTTCGTGCACTGAGACGGAACACAGAAGCTGTAAAAGTGTCTCTGCCTGCTGGTGGGTGGTCATATCTGTGGCTCTGCCCCTGTGGTTTAAATTCTGTGCTCACAGTTTGAGGCATTTAACATTTTGGGTTTGTTTGCCTTCGCATATTAGATTTTAGTGGCTCGCCAGTTCAAATAAACACACAAATAGATAAATGGGCGCACTTGATATTTCAAATAAATAGCTGCAAATAAGATTGATGCGAAAAGAAGAGGTGGAGAAAAAGTAAGAAAAACAACATTAATCAGCAAGAAAGGGCACACACTTAGCATGCTAAAAGACAAGACAACATCATTTGCATTGGTGTGACAAATCCTGCCCAGAAGCAGGTTCTTCTTCCACCAATAGGGTTCCTATTCTTATTCTTATGTGACGCATACCCTATCATTCATGCTGTGGTCCTTTTAAAGCTGTGGAAATCAGCTTTTTATCACCCTGTATGCATTTCAGGGCGCGCAGCGTCCCGGCATTTACATTCGTCAACAATGCCAGTTTATTCATCCCTCAAGCAACTTATTACCGATACCTCTCCTCTCCTCTTCGCACAATCGATGGCAATTCTGCAGCCAGCAATGTCTGTTTTTCCGTCCGTGGTAATTACCTGGCCACCCTGTCACTTCACATCTATTTAGTGGAACCGGGCCAGGCCCAAAGGACCGCAGTGTGGGAATAATACGTGCCCTGGTTGACCGATCTCTCATTGAAAGTACATCCAGTATTGTTGATGACTCCTGGCAGACGGGGACAGAGTCGAGCTGATGTTATTTCTGAGCTCATGGTCCGTGGAAATTAAGGATTATGGAGTAAATGGCAAGTGACATACAGCACATACATTTAAAAAAAAAAAATTACGACCGAGATGATCTGACACTGAAAAGTGAGCATGTAGGAAAGAGGCAAACATACTGTACATCTGCTGTTTTTCCACCTGCTGCCGCCTGACTGATATCAGCACTTTATTCCATGCACCTGCCCATGTACCCGTCTATGTACCTGTCCTGTTGCGTGATGTTACATGTCTGTTGCACCCAAAACGCCAGCAGAAGGCCTGCTTATGGCCCAGTCAAGCCGCATCAGATCTTGACCGCTTGGATCGTTGAAGCAGTGCGGGACGTCTCGCTGGTGTCACAACGTTTTTACGCTCTCCGAGGAGACGGTGACATCCCACTCAGATCAATACGTCTCGGTGCAGCACCAGCACAAGTGCATTAGCTGGTTGTGCTAAACGGTGGGGGGTGGGGTGGGGTAGACACAGATGAGCAGGTGTCGAGTCAGGGCGATTAGCGCAGGTAAACAGAACAGGGTTGCGTAATCCTGGATGATAATTCACTGACCTTTACCTGACGGTCTAATGCATCCTAATCAGCCACTGGATCTCAGCATGGGTCCACTCCCAGTAACACACAAGCACGCATTGTGTTACCTCCTAAACAACCCCCACATCCACATCCACGTCTTCCCCTTTCAGCTGTTCCCATCTGCAGTCTGTCCCCTGCTTTGTCTGACCTTAATGGCTGTGCTTTTCTCATCTCTATCTCTCCATCCTTGCCTACTGACACACTATGAAGGCCAAAACCATCTGGATTCAGACCACTTTGCTCACGTTTTTTTTTTTCCCTCCCTGTCTTTAGCAGTGGCACGCACCATGCAAAAGAATGACAGGGCCAAGGACGACGGACACAAGGACATTGTAAGTGTACACCGGACTTCTGTCTTCAGCCTTCTCTCTTTCATAGCAGTCTAATGCATTTCATCATTCTTCCTGTGAGTCACCCGTATAGATGCCTGCATAAAGGCTTGATAAGAACACAGTAAATAGAAAAGGAGAAAAAAATGAAATGGGAGACTTTCCAACTAACATGGTTGATATTTTATATTCAGTCGCTAGATTCCTCATTTCTTCCACCCACCCCCCCCAGCTCCAGTCCCTGCTTCAGTATCTCAGCAGCCTGTAGGAGCTATCTCATCAGAGGTAAGCCCAAGCTGTCTATAGACGCCCCCCCACCCCCACTACCCTGGTTAGCAGACAGGTTCCTGGAATTCCTGACAAACAGCTCCAGAGGTCAGAGCAGCTGTGCTCAACAAGCGATGGAGCTCAGATAAAACACCAGCAGACAGAATGACACCACCTCCCCTCCCACACGACCAGGATATTCAATTAAACACTTGTGTGTGTTGATCTTGAGGAGTTCAAAGGTCAGGCTTCCCACAGACTGACATTTCAGAGAGGATACATGCAAATCACTTTTTTCTATGTAACATTTGCGAGTTGTCCTGTATGAATGCTTAAAAATCACTGCCTTTGTCCTCTAATTTGCTGTCATTTCATGTCCTGTGGGATGAAAGCGTATTTTTATTTGTTTTACGCGAAGCGAGGCTTTTTCTGTAAATAGTAACTTCATCTTTCAGCAAATCAGAATTGAAGCTAATGAACTCCTGTGGGGGACATCAAAGCCAGAGGTCACCGCTGAAATGTTTTAATGCGAACCTGGCTGCAGGACAGACTGATGCAGATTAAAGCTGCAAGCGTGTGATCCCACTGGCATCCTGTTTAAAAATAGATCTGAATCCACATGCTTGTTAAAAATCTGACAAAGGAGAAAAAAATGCCCATAGAAAAGGAATAAATTCCTTATTGGGAACAGAACTCATTGACAATTCTTTTTTCAACCATGAAACGCAGGTTAGCAAAGTTTTACCATACTCGTTTTCTCATTTAGAGCAGGAGGGGAGATAAGATTTCATGGTTTATTGGAGAGCAGAGGAGTGGTGGCGGACAAGACCAGAAGGGACAAACTGGGAGTGGCGGAGACGCTTCTTTGCCACCCAGAGATGCACGAAGGTAGAACAAGGACACAGGCTGTTGATGAATACACTTCTGCAAGGCTCTTTGGGTAGGAGGCGGGGGTTTGCTCAATCAGACTCCACCATTGATGAATAGTCATGAGTCACCTTATCAGCATCACCATGGTTACGCAGATGTGACTGTAGCCCTATGAATGTGATGAGGGAATAGAAATTGGGCAAATGGTGCATCGTCCTCTTCCCCCTCACATCTCGATCAACAATTAGGGCCCAGCAGGGGAGTTTCCAGGCCATGTGCTGGAACCTGCTGGCCTGCAGCAGAGAGATGAAAGTCACCCCGCAGACGTCACCCCGCTGAATAAACTCGCGTGAAGGGCGCTAGTGTGTAAGCAGTGGAAGGTTTGAATTAAACTTGAATTAATTGCCCCGCAGGGACAGATGACACAAAGACCACATACGCACAGGTGAGAGATGGCAGCAAGAGGAGACTGGAAGGTGACGACAAGATATTAAACGAGAAAAAGCAGGGAAATTAGATTGAGGAGTGCAACTGTCGGGGGACGTTAGCAGAAGAGGAAAGTAACTGCAGGATGTGCAGGATAAGTGGTGGCTGCAAAGAAGCATTTCTTTCTTTTGCCAAAGAAATGATTCAAAAGTGAGTCGGCTGTTGTGGGCCGTTCAGGTTTTTCAGTCATGATCACCCCAATGACCTTCTCCGACCTAATATTATTATGGGATTCTCAGAGGAGAGCTGAAGTGTTAGCAGTGATTTGCCAGTGTCACCCTCTCCACCGCACACGGCTCACGTCACCTTGGCTCTCGGTTCGACTCTTGTTTGTTTTTGAAATTATTTTTATGGATATCTAAGTACCCATGTGTGCTTACTTTATTTTATCAGTTACATCAAACAGTAATTGACATGGTTCAGCGGTCTCAGTAGACGTCCCCGTTGACTCTCGTTTTAATTATCCTAGTCTACAAACTAGCTTTTCTCCCAGTGCAAATATTTGGACAGAAATAAAGTTAATCTCAGGAGAATATCTGCTGTCAGCAGGTTTCAGTGGGAACTGGAAGGTAACTTTCTGACTGACAGAGCCCAGGGCGGCATTTGTCCCCTGGAGGTCACGGTGCCTCACTTTTACCATCACTGTTGGAATCCAAGGAGCCCATCTGGGCTGTGGCCGATTCAGATTAGCTATTCCAACAGCTGCAGTGGGAACACTTTTGGTTCAGTGTGTATTTTTATTTATGTTTAGAATATTATTCAGTGTTTTAAATGAACGTATTGATCCTTTCTAAGTGTTATGCGGTGGTGAGTTGTCTTTCTGTGTTGTTTATGTTCCTTCTCAAAGGCTGTTGACGACAATGAAAGGGTGATTAATCTTAAAAAAGTGTTTGGCGGCTCCCCACATGGCAGAAACATGAAGAGTGGGGTGTGAACTCTGCTGCTGTTGACACGAAGGGATTCAGTCATCAATCTGCCACCCCGTTAGTGTCGCAGTTAACCCAGATTGGATTCATGGTTGACACATGCAGGACGTTTCCCTCCCAAGATTGTATTAGAAAACAATCAAATGCTTCATCTTCACAGCAGATTTATGGCTGTGCCCTATCCAGACATGTTAAATGGGCCCCGTTATGTATCTCCAATATTTGCAATGACCAGAAACATCTTTTTTTTTTTTTTTTTATCTTTATCTTGTCAGACAGATGTTGACGCTATCTATAATTTCCGCGGCTGCGGCTGCAGCAGTGTTCCCCTCCCTGGCTCCGAGGTGGCCGCGTGATATTTCATCTCATTACAGAGCAGAGTGTCACGGAGCCTCGCCTCCGGCATTGAGCAGCTCTAGGTCATGCCCCCCGCCAGGCATCTCCTCTGCTGACTACAAGTGACAGGACTTTTTAAAATTAAAATGAACTCATTCGGCTCTTTCTCCCCAGAATCAGCACACTGCTCTTTCTTTATTAGCTGTGCATTTTTCCATCTATTTTTCATCGTTTTTGGTTAATCTCATTTTCAGCTGTCTCGATAGGCTGCTCATGAAGGAAACAATTATCTTCACTCCTTCACGTGTGTCACAAATGTGTAAGAATAGGATTCAATTTGCATTTAAGAGATGCCACAGCTCAGGAGTTATTTCATTATTAGCGAATGTGGAGGAGTTGTGGTTCAACACTACATTTCACAGAGTCTGCAAAAGAAACAGGTATTCCACTGGCAAAATGACCAAATTCTTCACTTGGAGTTGTTTGACGTTTTTATAGAAAACCGTCTGAAATCGCAACATTTTGTTTTCAGCCTCTTGTGGTCTTGCCAACTTACAGAAGTCTGAAACGTTGCCTGTTGGTGTCAAAAGGGAATGTTGTCACGTGGTTAACTCAGACAAAAATCTTGTTTCTAATCCCAAAAGGAATCCCTTATGTATTATTTATAGCGTCACTGTATTCTGCATCCCGTTACAATTGCAAACAGCGTTCCTTAAGCACAAGGACATATAGATCCTATGAACTATGCCCCGAGACAGGCTGCAAAATGTTCCAAGTGGATCCAAAATATAATCCTCCTCCTCAATCTTTCTCTCTTGTGTAGCTGCTGAGGACTGTTTACCATAGGCGATGAGCTGTGTTGATTTTTATTACCCCACAGAACTCTCTGTTTTACTACTCTGTGATCTACCAGATCAAGCAGTACAAACACCCCAGCTGTAAATACCAGCAGCTCTCACCATGAAGCTGCAAGATAAACCTGTGTTGTTGTGGCAACCCTTTCAGCAATATTCTTTCTGGCTGTTAGGACGTATTTAGGTGGAAGGAAAATACCACCGATACAACATTCAGTTGCTTCTAAATAATTTCTCACATTGCAACTGATCTCCTGCATCCGCGATCCTTCTTTTTCATCTCGTCTGCCTTATTCTTTTCTTGCACCTGGGTTTTATCACTCCTTTTGTTACTTTGTGGGCTTTTCTGCAATCTGGTTAAAATTCACTTTGGTGATGAGGTCAATTGCTAAACGTAGAGCACACGGATGACTGATGGTGCTGTAAATAAAAAGCGGTGCATTCTCGAAATTGTAGGCTACCAGGTGGCTAAGCATCGTAAATTGCATTCTCATATTTTAATCAATCTGAAGATTCCAAATATTGGTATTTTTTGACCATCACAGAACGCAAAAAAGTTCTTTCATGCAGACTAAAACACATATTTAGCACCCTCAGAATTTCACTCCCAGACCTGATTGATGCGCGTGGGTGACTTTAAATGCAGTGAACAGCAGGTCACGAGCTTGATCTCCAGCTGTTTAGCTCGGAAATGGGATCTGATGGGACACGGGTCTGTTTGACGTGTAGCCGGACAAATACAAAGATGACAGGAGTCGTCCAGCAAAGAGAAGGGGCGGAGGAAAACACGGCACCGTTACATGCTGCTCTGCTCTCATTCACTGACGGCTCACCTGCAGTTGATGTTACTCTCGGTTCTTTTCAGGCTGCTAATAAATGAAAAATTCATCTGTTCTTCTTTACGTTGATATTTCTCATGGTCGGCAATGAAAAAAACGAATTGTGTGGGCTTTTCTTCCCTCAGGCTGTATTCTACCTCTCTATGCAACGACTATTTCCTGGTTGTAGGGATCAGTCATTTGTTTTTGATTTATTCCCTCTTTTGGCTGCTCATACAACATTAAAAATCTCAGTGGAGGGTTTGTATTTTTCAATTTAAAGAAGCGTTTTGCCACAGTGACATAAAAAAGGCTAGATTTTGCTCCCGTATACTCTTGAGAGTTGTAAACTCAATACATATAGGGAAGCTATGCAATAAAACATAGATTAGCCCTAGAATAACAACTGGCAGAGTAGAATGTTAATTTATTTGGTGCCCAATATGTAGTAAATGTAGGGACACACACATACACACACCCTAACCTGAGTGCTCCTGAGTCTCTGGTGTCGTTCCTCATTGATGACTAAAACATTTCAGAAATTTGATTTAGCATTCTATGAGTTATTCTGTTTTTAAAGCCTCCCACCAAGAAGCTCTTTATTTTATTCACATTACTTTATTATTAATGCCAGATGCCATCTGGCATTCATCAGAGAAGAAACACCACTGAAATACCAAAGGCTTTGAAGATTTCAGCAGCCAAAAATAGTACATTTGCGTAAAGGGGAATACACTTTACTTCATCTACTTAAGGTTTTTCGCTGTTAGGGAACTGAAAACCAAGTGTAAAAAGATGTTAATGAACACATTTTCTTATTACTGTCACAGCAACAAAGCTATATTATATGAGGGGTGTTGTGCTCCGCAAATGTGTCACTAAAGGATTTCACAGCTTTTATTTTTTCCTCTGAATTTGCTCAGAGATTGCCCGTTGCCTGTTTCACTTCACAAAAAGTAAAGGTTAATTGAGCCTGCGTTCTCGTTCCCCTCTGCAAACCTTCTCCAACAATCAGTCTAATGCAAGTAATTATTGTATTTGGGACTGAAAGGCTCCATTTCTTTCTGCATGAAGATTGGCAGTTTGATGGATGCAGTGGCAGAAGAACAGATGGCTTTGAGGTGCACGGCGGATGGGAGGGCGAGGCTTTACAGTCACGACAAAGACAGCAGACAGACACGCACACACGTGAGTCAGTGCTGGCAGAGTTCCCTCTTTTCTAATAGAGGCACAATTTGGTATCGCGCTAACTGCCAGGATCATTTATTTGCTTGTGCCCGGAGGTTTAGTGTGAGCCCCAGGATGTGTATGCTCACCAAAGTATCGCACTGAAACAGCTATTCAATCACACTTAAAAAAAAAAAAAAGCCATGAATAGCATTACTAATATTCTGGCAGGAACAGCTGCACTTTTTTTATCCTTCCAGGTAAAACGACAATGATCTAAATAGCTTTTGTAACGTAGGCCTAAATGACAATACTTGACCTCTACTTAAAAAGGAACATTTATTAGCTCATTGTTATTCATGCAGAGCAAATGAAAACTCTTCGTGGTGTGGAACAAGATTAATGGCACGTTGACTTCAATTTATCATGCGGCCTCACCAGCTCGCTGCATTTACAGTAGGTGATGCCATGTGAGTGCAGAGGAGCCTCAAATCCAATGATGTGCTCAGCAGCAACTCGATAGAAAGGAACTTTTTCCCTCTGGGCTGCCTCCCGTGTGCGCCAGAGAAATGATAAGACTGTTTTTTTTCCTTCTTGTTTTCTCATATTTGAAAAGCTGGGAGATAAAAGTTGCGTGCTGCATGCCGAGCCAGCAAAACTAGACTATCGAGGTGCATTTAAATAATCTGCTGGAATTTTCAGGAGTGTAAGCGACTGTATTTTGATAGAACGCAGAAGGGATTGCCTGGTCCTTCACGCCTGTCAACCACTTAATGGTGTATTGACCACCTGATGTGTCTCCTCCCGGCAAGCTTCCGCCTCCGTAGAGGAGTTTCTCTCCTCTCACTGATCTCGGCTTCGATGTGGTCTGTCTGAGCTGTTGGATATCTGCTGAAATCTTTAAGTCCCACTAAAAGTCTTCTTTTTCCTCCTTTATCTTTCTCCAGAATATAATACAGTGAAGTCGCAAAGCACTCAGACCCTCATACACACACACACACACACACACACACACACACATACACAGGGACACACAATGGGCTCCGTCCTTCCTGCTCTAACTCATCACGACTGCTCTAGCTGGTTCCGGAGGAGCATTTCTTTTCACCTTTGTGGTAAAATGGTGTCAGCGCCATGACAACAGGTCCGCCGTAATAAAAGAATTAACGGAACGTGACACTGTTAGTGAGGGTGATAGGTCCTGATCCGCTTTGATTTAATGGTGGACTCTCAGTGTTGCTCTCTCTGCTTTTGGCTGGTCTGGAGCACCATTGCAGCCCCCACAGCTCCACCTCCTTCTGCTCTCACAAGCAGCTGGGATGTCTCCTCCTCGCCACACCTAACAACCGGGTCAATTAGAGACTTCACTACCGGGTTTTTTGTTGTTGTTGTTGTTGTGCATTTGCTGCAGGGATGAAAACAACATTTTTTTTGTAACAGCATCACCTCATCAAGCTGCATTTGCTGTTTGTGTTTTGTACGTAACCAAGGCAACAAGAGGCCATGAGGGGACAAGTAAGGAGCCTACGTGTGACCGGTGACAGGAGATTTATTATTTTGTGGCTGTTATCGTGATGACGCAACACACGAGCAGATGGCAAGAAAAGTGGGTCACCTGTTGAGTGTTAGGGCGGCTGGAACTCCTGCAGGACCAGCTCGCTGGCCTGGAGGAAGCAGCAGAGCAGAAACCCGATCCATAGCCGAATTGCTCGTCAGTCCCAGCAGTCCAAAGTTCACACTTAGGTAACAGTGTCAGGGTTGCATGGCAAGCTCTGAAAAGCACAAAATCTCTCCTCTTTCCCCTTTTCTTTCTTCTGGGCTAGCAAGTAGCCAGGATCTATTTTATTCTGAGCTGACAGCTGTTTTGCTGAAATGTATTTTTTTTTTTTTTTCTAACCTATTTCTCCTAAAATATCTCCTAATTTCTTTGCACGTTCACACGTCAGCTAAAAGCTGGCTGTAAAGCGGTCTGCTGTCCATCAATACCTGACTTGCTTATAATATTATAGGCATATTATTTCTATAATATCAAATCCTGTGAACATGCTCCTCATGGTTTTCTTTCTGCTATAATAAAATTCATTACTCCCTGATTTCTCTTCAGGTGTCCAACGAGTGTTCTGGCTTGCCCGAACCAGTCACCTGCATGGAGCCCTTCCTGGTACGGAGGATGTCTTGTCGGACGGTCCAGTTGCCTCCGTTGGCCTTTAGACAGGCGGAACAATACTACTGCGAACGCAAACCGGAGTCGGACGCAGTCACGGTACCACCACGACCCACAACACTGCCGCTTCGCACCCCTCCACTCATCGCTATCACGACTGCTGACACAAGCAGGTAGGAGCATTTAAGTATTGTTTTTTCTCCCCCGACACCTTTTTCCCCCAATGCAAGGAGGAGGATTGCCATGGAAATAGAATGGAGCAAATGTCTGCAGCAGTGACTCAATCCTGGTGACACATTGCAAAAGTTAAAAAAAAAAAAAGTA
>CAAE01015023.1:284728-372125 GCA_000180735.1 Tetraodon nigroviridis | reverse complement strand
TCATGACAGCACGAGCGACGCGCCTTCTTCACCATTATCCTCCTCACGCCGTGGAGGCCAGTGGGGAATAATTGGTAAAAGCTCAGATGTCTTCTCTGATCTTTATTAAACCCCCTTTGTTGTAAACATTTTGATGAAGCTACAGCATAACTCAAATGAATCCCTTATAAATTATTTGCAACTGACAGCAGTATTATGCCTTTAAGGCATAGTAGTAAATAAATAATTAGTGATTAGCTACCAGTCTGTTTGATTAGTCTGTTGTGTACATTTTCCACCTCCCCTTAAGATAATTATTCATTTATAAGCATGGAAGACAGTCTCCATCTAAGATCTCCATCTAATTGCGACTGAAATCCTTATTTATTCTTCATAAAGTATTCATCTTCCAATATTTTTCATTTTTTTGGAAATCTAAAACAGCACACTGCTGAATGCTGCAGTGTCTTTGTCAGGTTGAGAAATACATGCACAGAATGCATATGTCAAAGCAGTAAGAGGGCAAAGGGCACATAGATTATCAGTTCGCTCTATATCAATGTCATTAAAAGCGCTTTAGCCTCTCCATATTATGGCTAAACGTCCTGCACTAATTTGAAGAAGCACTTGAACTCAGCATGTATAATCGATATACAGTATATGGTGCGGTTTTGCCTACTGGGACCATCAAATCCCCATCCCTGGGCTGGTTCCTATATATTATGCTCCTTCTGCTTTCTCCCCGGCCTCCTCTTCTTATCCTGATGGTCATTTGGATTCACCCACTTACATTTACTGTCACCCTGCGTCTCTAACAGCCTCGGAGCTTCTCTCTCACTTGGAGGCAGCCTAGCTAGCGTGCTTCTCCTCCGTTGCTCTGCCTCCCCTGCCCCCCTTTTTTCTCATCCAGGCAGGCTTGCTTACAACAACTGCTGTCAGGCTGCAAAATAATTGCTAAAAAAGAAAAAAAAGGCTAGGCTATTCACAGGCACAAACCATAGTATGTGGTTCTTTACATTCTATACTTGATTTTGTTAGGGTTAGGGTTCACACCTTTTAAGAATAAGAGCCTTATTTCTTTTTTCTCCTGCACGTTCCCTGCAGTAAAATTAGCTGTCTGTTATTCACTGCTCCACAGCTATACTGTCAGTAGTAATTCTGCTTTTCATATCCACTCGAATGTGCGAGTGTGTGTTTTTGCTTCCAGGCAGTGAGAGAAGGGGGTGTGACCTATGACTACAAGTGGGAGGCTGGGAATTGCGACCACAGTCCCCGTCAGGGTCACTATGACTGCTGCGCTAGGCAACAAGCTTGAAAATGTAGGTGATGATGATGATGGTGGTGGAGATAGAGGCTTAGCAGGTAGAGATGTGAAGAGTGACTAGGATGGCAATGCTTAGGTCAAGGAAAACCAGTACTAAAAGAGTTGAATAAAGAAATATGTGGGAACTTCAGAATCAGTTCAAAGGGTTTTTTAAATCATAGAGCAGAGTGCAGTTGTTTTTTATTCTTTTCTGGACGTTAGAGAAGAAAACCTTTTTTATTTAAATTCTGGCCACTGCCTCAAGCTCAATTTTAAGAGAAAATATGACTAAAGTACCTATTGCATTATTGTGTCGACTGTAATAATGTCACAAAATATTGTGATATCCAAAGCTAAATTTAATGGTTCATATCCCTCTCAGACGCAGTCATGATACGCTTCTTTAAGGGGGAATATTTATAGTTAAATGCTGCCATCTGTAGGTAAAACACCGAAATAACAACTTCTGACATGTGCTGCAGCGTAATGCAGATTATGTAGTGCAGAAGGATCCTTTAAAACACCTACAAAATACTAGAAACTGTAAAGGTTTATTTATTTATTTATTTTTTTCACAAAAGACGATTAAAACGGTGGCGATTTTTTCTTGCCGTTGTATTATGTCATGAAAGATCTTTTGTCTAAAATGGTACAATATGATAATATGCGGTTAATGCACTATTACATAATAATAATAATAATACTAATACTAATAATAATAATAATAATAATAATAATACTCGCTGTCTTGCAATTTCCACATATGTCCGCCTGGGGGCGCTACAACTACATCTAAAGCTTGCTTGCGCGTGTATCTGTTAGATATGATCAGTCTTTTATTAGCCCCGTAGACAATTAAATACAAACAGCAAAGGGCAGATGCAAAAAAGAATAAAATGTCAAGCTACAATAACACACACTGAACTGTGGCAGCATTACCATGTGGCCTAGTATAATTTATCTATTCACTGTGTGTAAACTGCAACAGATTTTTCAGTAAATTCAGTTTTCTCAGAAATTCTAATTCATTATTATAAATTGAGAGCATGGATTATATATTTGAGCACAATACTTTTGTAAAACACTTGCCAGTAACAAGTCAGACTCCAGGCTGTGTTCTGTGAGGTGACGGCATGCTGCGTGCTGCCAAATAGACGTGCAATCTGGTGGGATTACATTCTGCCAGGACAATTACTACAAACAGGTTTTATATGTACAATAACATTGTGGTTCTGATTACTAAATTCTAAAATATAAATCTCCCCCTTTCTGCTGATAAGTGATGGCGATGATGATGATGATAACGATGATAACGATGATGATGAATTGTGATGTGATGATTGGGTGACAGCAGTGTTACACAAGACTCCATGTTGTCATGTAATGGATAGGTTAGCGCAGTTGTGGAGATTGCACATCTGTCCTCCGTGCAGGCAGGCTGGGCGCCTCTGGTGTATTTTTTAAAAGCCCATAATGAACCATTTTCAGTTATTTCTATGTGCCAACTTATCAGTTTGAAGGGAAAAAAAACCACATAAACCACACAGAAGTTGTTTTTTCTGGGAGCTCACACTGGTAGAGTTGCTGATGCTGTTTTGCCTTCGCCCTCCTCATACTCTATTGTGTTAATTCCTGTTTTTGTCTCAGGTCTGCTGAAGAAGTGTATATCCTACAATTGTACCCAGCCAATTGGCTTTCCTTAGCCTTGTTATGCCTCTGCAGCCTTTAGTTCTTCACAAACCCACTTGTCCGTCCTCATCGATGTTGCCCCTGGTAACCAGGGGAAAATGCACATTGAGCATTGTGCACGGTGGCAGGGAGGCTTTAAGAAAGAATGTTTCATAAAGAAAAGGAGAAAAGGAGGCAATCATACAGCCCGCAGGAGACCTATGAGGGAGTGGTAAAAACACAAACAGAAAGAAAGTAAATGCATGAGCGAAATACAGATTCCATATTTGAGTGGCATTTATTGGATGTCACTTTTATGCGAGGATAGTTTTTTATCCTAAGATTAGGATGATCAGTAATATGTACTGAGTATAGGTTCTGTTGAGTACACGAAGGTAGCGTCTATGGTGGAAACTCCTAAAATGAAAGCAGTAATGGCCTCTGATGCTGATGCTGATGCTGATGCTGATGCTGATGCTGATGTGTATGCTGCAGGGCACGCACAAGCTGATGAGTACGTTAAAACGCATCTCACATTTTAAATGGCAACAAACCGGGAAATCAGACAACTCGGACGGCACAAATTTTGCTGCTCGCTGGTTTGAGTGGAGAAAAATAAGGTGGGTGTCACATGACATGACTAACGCCGCTGATTTCTTTTTCTGGACATCAGAAAATCGGAGAGTTTCGCCGCAGATGTGAAATCTACTGTAAATAGCAAAAATTGCGTGTGCATGTAAAGCTGCACTTTGCACAGGACACCATTTGCTGTTCTCCAGACTGCCCTCTCCTGCTGGTGTGTGTTTTTATGGTTACTCAATAACTAATGGGTGCCTCTAGCGCGGGTCGGCTACATCTACAAATCCATCCTTGCAGATGTAGGGGCGCTGACTCAGGCACATCCATGCATACATTTTTGCGCTGCATTACTCAAGCTTACCACACATTCATGCCCCTCGTCTTCTGCTCTATCCTCCTCCCTCTCTCTCTCTCCCTCTCTCTCTCCCTCTCTCCCTCACTGAAATACTCTCACTCACTCACACATGCTCCTGCTCTGCTCAGCTCCAGAAGGATCAGTAGCTTAAAAACTGGCTGCAGTCAGCAGTCAAGCTCTCTGTTTGCTGGAAGAAGAAGAAGGATGGATAGGTCGCTTTGACTGCACAGAACAACGCTCGAGCAAACCTCGCTGGATTGAGTCGTGCTGGGCTGGAGCTTCTTTCCCTGGTGATCCTACATGGCTCCTCCACTTATCAGACAAGACATAACTGGACTGAATTATTCAAGCTCAACTCTCTGGTCTCCATCCCAGCGGACCTCGGTGAATTTGCCCGCAGGCCTGGGGCAGGAAGAATCGGAATAGAGGGAATTCCCTGTTTCGTCTCTCTCTTCGCCCTCCCAGTCTCCCTCTGTCATCCCCACAACTCCCTTGTACTTTGCAGCAGACGAGCAGCGTTGCAGAGCAGACAAAGGCTGCTGCCCTCACAGGTGCCGCTCATCTGTTGGCTCCTGCAGAGACAGAAAAAGGGGAAAGGGAATATTTTTTTGCTATTTTTTCCACACAAGGGAAGCTAACCGATGCGAGGAATTACCGGGATTGTTCTTTAATCGATCTCCAGAAAATCTTCCAATGTGCCCTTTTCATTTTTAGTCCTGCCAGAATACGTTTATTCAGTTCTCTTTGGCTGCCAGTGCTGGTGGTGAAGCCCGGGTGGGGGGCAGGCATGGCCCAGCAGGCAGGCATGGGGGTGACCCACCAGGACACCCTGGCAGTGCCCCCCATGCCCAAACACTCCGGCCTTAACGAAGACCTGGTGAAGATCCTGCGGGAGAACCTGCTGCAGCCGGAGAGGCCGAGAGGACACCGGCGGTCCCCCTCCTCCATCTCCCCCCGCCTTTCCCCCCGTAATTCGCCACGACTGCTCCGGCGCATGCTGCTAAACAACAATATCCACAAACAGAGGCGCTTTACTGTCGCACACACATGGTAAGTCAGGCGTGGAGGGCTCCTGTCACTGGGGCATGTAGAATCTACATGCACACGATAGCACATTCAGCTACTGTTGGATTGTAGATATTGTATGAAGTCTCAGTTCTGTGATCTGTGTGTGGAAGCTGGTGTTTATTTGTATTCTGATTCATATGGAAATGGCCGCATGCAATAAATGTCCGCTTTCTTCCCCATCGCTGCCACCCTTGATTTCAGTTTCTGTCTCCTTGGTACACTGTGGGTCTATTACCCAGTCAGACTCCTCTGCCGTCTCCGGCCCTCCCACTTCCCTTCATTCCTGCGATTTTATCTCATCTCATATTAAATGGTCACGCAGCGCTAACAGGAGGGATATGCCGAGAAGCTGGGAAGGCGCTAGAGCTGCACTTCTCTGCAGTTCTGCCCTCCTTCTCTCCACACCTGCCTGCAGCTTTTGACTAATAATTTGTCTTCAGCAGGATTTTTCTATCTTTCAGCCTGGGTTGCACACGCCCACGCCTCATCCCCTCCCTTCGCGTCTCTTCTTCACCCCGTTTTTTCACTCTCTTCCATTATGTGCCTCTTTTCTGGCATCTGGTTTGAGCTTTTGACAAAATGTAAAAATTACATTCCCCTACACAAATGTAAAATTCCTTCTTTTTTTTTTTTTTTGCTTTTTCTATTTTTACAGCCTTGTTTTTCTTCTATACTTAGTGTCCTCACACTCATTTTTCATGTCTTTGCTTTCTGAACTGATGTTACTAGCTCATCCACCTACTTTAATGGCTCCTGTATTTATTTCTGTCTGTATAATTTACATTTTATGAATTAATTATTTGAGTGCTATTTTAAACTGTGTCAGCACGTAAAAAACGATGGTGGCTTTTGATTAATTCAGATGATGTAATTTAGGCTTCATCTCAAATCTAACGTGCCACATTAGGCAGAATGTTTTTCTCACAATTGCACATTAGGAATGTTTTGTTTTTGTAGAAACTCTCCCTTCTTACTATCCATCTGTATTTCATTAGGGGGAATCATGTCGTATTGGGTGAACCGCCCTGGACTCAGGTCGTGGTAGTTACCCTTTTAGTGTCGAAAAAAAATCCTTTATAAATTTGTCCTGTAGAACACTGTGAGTACAGCTAACTTCTCAGTGAGATTGTGTTCTCGGAACAGAGAATTCCACTGGTAAATATATACACAAAAAGAAAAAATCTTGAAAAGTTCATAGGAGACTTTTAACCTGAATCATGTTATGTGACTTCTTGGAACAAAGCTACTTTAAAATGTATTTTCAAGTCTTTTCTCACCACTATGAATATGCTGGTTTTGTGGGTTGTTTGCATTAGGTAGCAATTTGTGCAAAAGATACTGTACATAATTTAACATAATAGTATTTCTGGTTAATATGCATCTGCATGAGTCAGTGTCTCTGTTAGGCTGGTCCCAATGCCGGGTAAATGCCGAGGGTTGCGACAGGAAGGGCATCCGTGCCAAACCAGATGGGTCAGGACCGGGTTAATGACTTCCATTGATGCTGTTAACCAAAAGGCTGCTGGTGGAAACTGTGCTTCTGTCCATCAAAGACAGAAGAGGAGGAAGGCATATCCACAGGCCAAGAGGGAAGATGAGTCGGTGATGGGACAATGACAGGAAAAAGCTAGAGACTTGGTGGATATCTATGGAGGAGAAGTTCTGGAGTGAGGGAATGATCGGTGCATACCTCAGTAGACCTGGTGGTGCAGGCAGCAGATTTGAAGAGAAAGTGATAGGCAGGTTGGTTTTCCAGGATGGATGAAGGACAGATGCTGGTGGACTTTGCAAAAAGGATGAAAACGCATGTGCTGCATATTTTCTTCCAGATGAGTCAGAAACTCTGACTGATTTATAGGAGTCGAGGCACGGATGGTGTCATCTGAGGAAGATCAGTGAATGCAAAGCAGAAGCAGGTGAGAATGTAGCTAGACAGCATAAGATGGAGGTGTGTGTCTGTGTGTGTCAAATCTGGTAAAGATGATGAAGGAGACAAAGAGCGGAGAACGAGATCAGGGATGACTACGGAGAGGGACAGAGGGACAAACAGGTGTTAGATGATCTCAGAGAGGCCAGACTGAGATGGTGTGGGCTCGTGCTGAGAAGGGACAGTGAATTTATTGATGGAAGGATGCTGAGGATGGAACTGGCAGGCCCAGAAGAAGAGCAACGAGGAGGTTTATAGATGTAGTGAAAGACGACATGAAGTTAGTTGGTGTGAATGCAGAGGATTGAGTTAGATGGAGACAATTGATTCACTTTAGTGACGCCTGAGGGGAACAGCCAAAATTGGAAGGAGAAAACAACAGCCCCAGATTTTTTAAAAATACATTTAACGCACATTTTCGGTTCTTTTTCCCCAGCTACACAATTTTAATAAAAAAAAAACACACATAACACATAACACAGTCAGCCAGCTGGCCTTCACCGAGTCTACTGCAGCAAGAAACTGCAAGAAAACTCTGTAAAAGCAAAATTAAAAAATGCTCTTAGATATTTTGATAACATAGTGCATTCTGCATTTTTTGGAGTCTTCCTCGACTCTTATTTTATTATGTGCTTTGAAGGTTGCCATGGAGATAGTTTTGGGATCTCTGTGGATCACCACCACCAAAATGCATAATTCCATACTGTGACGTGCTGTTTCACCAAATAACAGCGCATAAGTTTATATTTTCTAACCACATGGTGGTGACTGTGTTGCTGTGTGTGTATTGGTTGTGTGTCTCCTGCACAGTTTGATATTACCTATCTGCCTTGAAACCAGGAAAAGGCCGGTGATCCACAGCATTTTGTTCCCCAAAGGTCACACACTGGTATTGTTTTGACAGCAGCAGACAGAATATCAGCCAGAGATAAAGAGAATGTGGGTCGACAGAGAGAAAAATTGCCATATTACACATGTGTTAGCGGGGCTGTAACTGGTCAGAAGGTTGACAACCGCTGTGCAATTTCCTCCAATCACCTCCTCATTTGTTGCTGCAGGGAATCGTGGGGATGCTGCGCCGTAAATCTGGTGACAAACACGGCCCTCGGTGGCTCGACTCTACACTTCATTAACAAGACAATCTTTCTCGATTGACCCATCGCTCTGGCGTAACGCTCCGCTGCTTATCCCGGCTGAAACAATACACAAATCATTTTACAGTAACTTGGAGAACACCCACAGTCTTTTAATTCTAATTGGCTCCACTTGGAATAAAACTGACCACTTGTAATTAAAGGTGGTATTTAACACATGTTGAATGTTTACAAATTTTAAATATGTCATAAAGTAATATTGATAGCGGGAAACCTTTTTTAGTTTAAAGGATTTTTGTTGTAGCAAGATAGTTCTTAGTTGTTGCCAAGGTTATTATGGTCTAATCTGCTGCGCTGCCTTATTTGTGGCATTGGCGTGGATTTCTGTAAGGAATTAGAGAGATATCCAGAAAAGAGGGTGTGTTGATGGCAGATTTATGAGTCAGTGCATTGTGCTTTGCTGTAAGAAATGTGTTTTTTGAGTTGAAACACTGCATCTGAACTGCGGCCGTTGGTGAGATGATGGGATAATTCCTCACTAAAGCTCTGCCAATTAGAAAATCTTGGACACCGTTTGGCAGTTTAACCACCTTCAAGAACCACGACCATTTCGTTTAATATTATGAATATTTAAATAATCATCGATGGGTCCTAATAATACTGGAAAGATGCCTCTTACCCTTAACTGACAGACAGACTGGAACAACTTAGCCTCTCCCATCTGAATAGCTTTTCTATATTCAAGTTCTCTTCTCGCTGACCCCGAGGTATTTTTAATGCTGTTGCACAACAGCATCCGATGCTGCATTGCAACAGTGTAAGTGTGTCTTTATGTAACAGAAGAGGGGGAATTGAGCAGGAGAGCATGTGGCTCCAACTGCTGCCTCTGCTGCTCCCGTCGCTGCAGCTTCCCAGCCTGGAGTTTAGCTGGAGGTCGTCGGACTTCGCGACAGATGTGGACACGTGAATGACAGATTGATGGATAGCCGGGTGAATGTTTGATGCAAAGGTGGGTGGGAGCTTAGGGAGGAGGTGGAGGTGAGGAAAGGGGGAATGTGGGAGTAGAGGAAGTCTGTCTGAATCAGTTATGTCATGGCTGTGTACGTCTCCACCAATTTCCCTTCCCACTTCTTTAATATTTTCAACACTGTCCAGTTTGTAGAGGTCTTTCTCTTACTTACAAATGATTTTAGGAATACCTGTCAACTGTTCCTCCAATAATTGGGACGATGGGTTCTTAGTCCTCCCGGTCAAAGAGCCTTTTGCCTCAGTACCCTTTGAAATGCGGCTGGATTTGGCTTGCTGTATTGCCAGCAGGATTCTCCAGGTTTTATCACCCCAAACACCGCTTCCCACCCAGGAAAATAGCCCGTCTGTGATTTGCATACATATTAGCATTCAAGCAAGGCTGCTGCTGCTGCTGCTGACACATGTGCTCGGTGGAGGATTCTCATTTAAAAAGATGAGAAGATTAGACAAATCAATGAGATCACACTCGCATGGTTTTGCATGCATGCAGACAAATGTACATTGGCAGTTACTTACCCTCCCTGTGTGACTGTCAGAGATTAGAAGTAAAAATTAGAATAATTAGAACGCAATTGCTTGACTTTTACACAAAAATTGGGCAGTTATTGTATCTGCTGTTTCAGGTGTGTTGGTTGTAAATGTCATGGTCACTAAGTGACCTGTAGTAAGTGCAGGGCGATCAGCAGACTAAACACGGTCTTTTGAGCAAAGCAGTAAAAAAACAAGGTTGTAAAGAAAAGACATTTTCTCAGCCACCACTTTAGTCTTATACAGAAATAAAATAAAATGGAAGGGGGGTTATCTTTGGTATTTCACCCGGCACTGATTGTAGGTGGTGTTTGTGTGGGTGGCCTCATGTTGCAAACATGAATACGGCTCACGCTTCCATAGATTAACTGCAGCCTTTTTTGTGATCAAGATCTAAACTTAGCAACAAGATTAAATGTTGATCTGTGTTTGAGCTGCTCCATGCAGCCATCATGATTGTACATTCTTCGCCGGTGTTCATCTCACTCAAATCCACCTTTTCTTTTAAATTGTATTCTATGTAGATCCGCTCTGGAGACTGTGTTTATCAAATAATTTCAGCTATGGTGGAAGTTTATAAATATATCTTGGATTACATTAATCACATTAAAATGAATGACTGCTGAATGTGTAAGGAAATAAATATGAGCAACCTGCACTCATTGGTTCAGGAAAAGATGGAAGTGGATGTTTGCGGGCCTTGGACATCAACATCTGGAAGGATCTGCGGTTTCCCGGGGTTGCCTCTGTCTTCTTCGAATCATTTTCTTCACATTGTGGTCATCAGCCCCAGTGTGATGCCAGAAGTACTTAGGCTTGTGTCCATTATATGTCAAATTCAATAAACCTTTTGTGACCCAGTCATGGGGACACTGAGGCTGCCTGCAGTTCTGCTAGAACGCATTTTGCTTAAAACTTGTTAAGATGTCACCCTGAGTAAACAGAGTTGTCATTTAACAAGAGCTGATTTCTATGGGTCGGTCCAGCAGAGCGGCTCATCACAGTCAGAGATGCTGCCACACAGGTATCGCTGTGGTCCAATACTGTCCTTTTTCCTCCTAATGATAGTCAGAGCACTCGTTAATATTCACACCAGTGTTGCGACTGGTTATGCTGATTTGCATGCACACAAAACTGTTCACACTGTTGCTGCATCAGATTTAATGAATGAGAGGGGGAATGAAGCTGAGGTGCAGAGGCCACAGCTGCAGGGCTCCATCAAAGCCAGTTTGATATGTTGATGACCTTTTGATTAATAATATTCAGTGAATGGTGGCCCAAGTGCAGGCTGCCCATTCATCTTCTACCCCACTTATATATATGTGTATATATATATACACAGTATATATCTGTTTATTGAAATCATTCTTCTTTTAATAGATTAACCGACTTTTGTTTGCCTGGCTGTTTATTATATATAACTCATTCCATTTTGGGATATGTCCAGGAATCACGGGGATAATTTATCTTGGTTGGAATTTGTTGGCATCTGTGGATCTGTGATGCAGGGCTTGAGTAGTACTGTCTTATTTTTATCACCGCAGTAAAATTTCTATTTCTTATCACACAAAAACTCCGATGAGGGCCTGAGGCTCTCACCATTTCCCCGTGAGAGTCTTCTAACTGATGGTGGGATCCATTAATGATGCATGGCTGTGGTGGATTCATTGGTCTAGTTAATTATAGTTAGCAGCCTCAGCTGCTTTAATACAGTATGAAGAGATAAAGATATATCCCCACCGACAGCACACTTGTAGATTAACACATAGATTGCCCTTGTAAATTCATAGGATTGTGACCCAGAGCCAGTGCTTCTCAAATGCAGCAAAATTAATCCCACAAATGATTCAACCGTCACTTTATCAGTAACAGGTTTCCAGTGATGTAATTTCTTAGTGAAAAAAACTGTTAAAAATATCCATTAGCAAATGCCCTTTATCACTTTTCCCTCAAAGACATTGGACCTTCTGCCATAAAAACATGGTATTTCAGGTCACACGACAGCGACTGGAGCCGAACCATAAACACCTGCTGTTGCTGAAATCTCCTCTGGCTGTGTTGGTTAATGTGGTGTGGGTTTAGATGGGGGCAAACAAAGCTCCGCAATACATCTTGTATTTCTCTGTTTGAATGGGGGCCTCTGTACACACAGTCCACCTTGGCACCTCTAATGAGTTGCATGTCCAATTAAGATGCAGCTGCCTCCTGTGATGTGCGAGCATCTGTTATTGATGTCATCCCTTGATCATTTTTCACAGCTGCTTCCAATATCCTGCTTTTTTTATGGGGACGTGTTTTTATCCTTTATGTGCTTTCATTTGTGTGCACGTTTGTGCAAATATAGGCTGTGCAAATACATCTGCGCACCCACGTGTGTGCAGGCCTCTTTACAGTATGTTTGCTCTTCCCGGTGGAAAGTCCGCTCTTGATCTCAGCCTCTCACATT
Organism: Tetraodon nigroviridis; assembly: GCA_000180735.1. Classification (NCBI taxonomy): domain Eukaryota; kingdom Metazoa; phylum Chordata; class Actinopteri; order Tetraodontiformes; family Tetraodontidae; genus Tetraodon; species Tetraodon nigroviridis. The sequence goes on along the minus strand of CAAE01015023.1, from coordinate 360,149 downwards.
CTGGATCTGATTCGGATCTCAGAACCCAGAACTGATTCAGATTACACAACTAGTGGTAGTGTATGCGGTAGTCAACAAATATAAAATAAATAACACTGTGGTCTGAGCAACAGGGGGGAAAAAAGGTACGTACAACAATAACCAGTATTATTACGAAATTATGCCTAAACATTAATTATTTTTTACAGTGTAAACTTATTATCTCTAAATTGTAGGAAGAGAGATATATGTATGCCTTTCTAGAACACAGTCTTTTTGTAGTCTCCATTGATCATTTGTAATATCTCTTTAAATAGCTTAGAAAGTCTCTATATAAAGTCGTGAGTGTCAGTTACTCGCTGACTCCATTAGCCAGGTCCATTTTCTTTTTTTTTCGGGATATAGAATTGAAGGATTAGTGTACCTCACACAGATCAGTGCCTTAGCACACTATGCTGCTTTTAAAAGGATGCTCTCGGTCAAAACACCTTTAAAACCACTGGAGAGTGAACAGATAACACTGGGATCCAGAGATCACAAGGCTAACGGCCACTGTTCATAAACATGTTGTCCTGGTCGCGTCCATCCAAGCTGGTGTGTTCGGTTCCCGTTCAAGCTGGTCTGTGTTCCTGAGTAAGGATTTATTCAAAATCAATGTCACCTTTTAAGGTGATTACGCCAGTAAATGTAATAGCTACTTAATGTGCATATTAAACCAGCTGCTCTGACAGTGTGCAGTATTGGCTGGTTTTTATCTCTAACTTGTTTGTGTAATACACACCCGCCAACAAAAAGATAAAGATATCGGAAAGCAGATTTTGTTATGGTGCGAACAAACATTCTCCAGCTTTCTCCCTAACCACAGATGTCTGTGGTGACCTCGGGGACCGCTGCGGTCTTGGTCACATCTCCAACAAAGACCCTTTTCCCCAGGTTGATGTTTAAAACCTCTTCTATTTCAGAATGGTACAGGCCACTGTTCTCCTGGGAACCGTGGAAATGTCCTTTCTCAGATCTGCGCCTCGATGCAACCTTTCTCGGAGCTCCGGAGACAGTTCTCACGACGTGGTTTCTGCTCTGATCTGCATCTGTCGGACCTCGTATAGGCAGATGTGTGTCTGCATGTCCACGCAATTAAAAAGACAACCGGGGGACTCCAACAGCACTAAAACATCTCAAAGATGAAGGGAAATGGAAGACCCAGAGCTGTCGGAGGAAAGGGTTGAAATATTTATATCAATGTAATATTTAGTTTTTGTCTTTTTACATTTGCAAAAATTGGGTTTTAGCGTTGGCGTTGAGTAAAAGCGTCTGAAAAACTGTTGACTTCACCGCTGCTAATGCATGTATTATATAAAATAGTATCAAAAATATTTATATAGCAATAAATCAGGCCAGTGCGCTGAAAGCAGTTTACAAATTCATCTCAGAGTCTGGCATGAACGAAACATGATAAAACAGATTCTGGATTCGGTGTCTACAAACGTAGCCAACAACTAGATTTGGAGATTAACCAGCTTCTATAAACTGCAGCTGTGAGCGTAACAGGAATTGGATCAAAATGTCCATCTCTTACATGATTATAGCAACATGATTGGCTGTGTGTGTGTGTGTATGTGTGTGTGTGTGTGTGTGTGTGTGTGTGTGTTTGTGCTGCAGCTTGTTTTGCAAACCTACAAAAGGATGTGGCAATTACATCCAAGTCTCTACAGGAAACAAAGAATGCACACAAAGCAGCCATTAATCTTCATTTCTAATGGCTCCGATAATAACCAGACTCAACTCTTTTCCCCTAACGTGTTGACTTTGTTTAGTGTTGGATTACATTACCGCTTGCCTTTCCAAGTAAACAGTGACTATAAATAAAGCATCATTCACCTGCCGGGCACTAAAACATTTAATCTACCCTAAACTTTCTGCTAACCCTTGTATTTAAAAGTATTACATTGTTTTCTGTCTGACAAGCCTGTTTTCCAAGTAATCACAAAAACAAGAAAAGACCAAAAAGGCCCCTTGTGTGGCTTCCAGAAATGGAACATTTGCAATAAACCTTCTTGAAAGTTTCTAATGGTAAACCTATTCTTTTTTTTTTCTCCTATCTTTTATTTGCGTGTAAAATGTGAACGTTTGCATAAAACTAGTTTGATTTTTTAGTCAGCAATCTATGCCACACATAGAAAACTAAACAATGAACTGATGACGTATTTCATTTAGTAATGCAAGCATTATTTATTCAAGGAGAGACATTCCGGGGAGTGGAGGGGGTTAACATCGGCACAGATTAGGAGGGAGGTGAGGCAGAGATTCACACATCATGAACTCTCAATGACCCGCTCCGGCAGAAAATATCCTGCTTCGTCTAAGAGCCAGCGTTCAAAGTGTTTATGACATTTTATATGCACTTTGAGTAAATTGTACGGCACAGAGCAAGTCTCTCAATAAACAGAGAGGTTTATTTTCAGAATCCGTCAGAGGATCTCGGACATCTGGGTTCTCCTTGGTTAAAGAAGTCACCGTTCTAATTAGGATGGAGCCTTCGCTTCACCTGGCAGAAGCGGCTGACCTGGGTGTGAACTCCAGCAGCTGGGTTTAAAATCCGGGCTCTCGGTGCTTTTCCGAAACCACCTTTGTGATGACAATCGCAATCACTTCACTCTTCATGGGATTTGATTGCGTCTCTCTGGTGAAGAAAGTCTCTATTTAGGTGGCTGCATTTTTATTTTCAGTGCTTTCATTAAAAATATTATTGATTGTTTGTTTTCTGTTTCATTTTTTTCCCCTGATGACGTCGACACAGCTTCACACCAACCTTTCCGTGTTGAAATATCAATACTAAGCTGTAAATAAATAACAAAAAAATCTTATCTGCTCTGATCTTTGACTAAGGAAATAACAGGCAGCATGCAACAGTTTATCCTAATGGCTTCTCCTGTGTGTTTGATTAAAGCGCCGCAGTGCAATTCTTTGTGTTGGTGTGAGATGTGCGCAGTGCCTGTGTGTGTGTGTGTGTGTGTGTGTGTGTGTGTGTGTGTACGGACACTTGTGTGTACGTATATGCATTTGTCTTCATGTTGCAGTGGGGGATGAAATTGATTTAAGAACCAGAACTGCTTAATCTTATTCTAAAATTGGTATTCGACAGGAAGCTTATCTCAAAGGCCAGAGAAGAGGAGGTGGAGGAAGAGAGGAGGCAGGAGAGGAGGAAAGGAATGAGAAAGTGGGATCATTGTTGGTTTTTTTTTTTTTTTGCTTGTTTCTGCTTTGTTTAAACCGAACGTGCTTCTGCTGCACATCCAGACTTGCAGGGACTGGTAATCTCTTTCTATACAAGAGGCCATTTCCAATACTTCATGTCTGCAAACGAAGTTGGATGTGAGCACAAAATTCTGAATATGTGATTCAAGGAAGCGTAGTCACTGAATGAAAAACATAAATATCAAGTAAAGTAAAAACGTGTTGCTCCACCAGACCTGCTCCAGGTGGCTAATACCAGGATTATGAAGTTTTTACTTCACATTTTTTTAGACGGGGGTGGAGAGTAAGGGCACGTTAAATCCAAAAAGACCTTTTATTTGCAGCTAATGCTAATGACATATGATTTATCATAGATAGAATTATAGCTCTGGTAGTAAATTTATGGATATGATGATAAAACCACTAATTGTTCCCTGGGCGCACATGACAGCATATCAATTAACAATTACACCAGACAGAGCACCTTCCATCATAAACTGCACAGGTTCTTTAGAAATATACAGGTAATTGCTGCCATGCACCATCATGAATAACAAGAGCGCGATCACTTCCTGACTGTAGTGTACAGTCTGACAGTTCATTGATTAAAGGTGTCTCTCATGATAACGAGGGCTTCTTTATTGCTTTTTAGTTGTACGTATATTTGAGACGCTGCTGCGCTTGGAAGCACCTCAGGACCTCTGGGATTCTACTGGCCGTGCTCCCAGATTTATTTCTCTCATTTTATTCACTTACTGTTGCAAAGGTAAAGCACTCAGCAACAAGCCTTTCAACAGCAGCAATGGCCATTCTCTTGGCGATGATCGGTAACCTCAGTGTGCAAGTAGAAGATTTAGGGGGGGAAAAAACACACAGCATTGGTTTTGCCAAATTCTTTAAGTGGTCTATGATATGGAACAATTACAATAAACTTAAATAAAGGCCAACTGTCAAGGATCGCAATGCAAAAATTAGGAAAGATTTTTTTAAAAGTCCCATAATTTTGTCTGACACTATCGCCCACGTGTTTAGGGTGACTTAAACACGCTTTTGCTACCTCTCAGAGTCAGATGCTGCTGCTTTGCTTCTCCAGTTTTATTCTCTGAGAGACAGTATGCATATGTGTGCATGTTTATATTTACTTGTATATGTGCACAGCTGCCGTTCCCTGTATACCTAAGGCAGTGGATGGAGCGAGCACCATTGTTCATTAGTGGTGGGAAAGCGGTTATTGGTAAGTTCCCAGTTGTAAACAAAGTCATGGAGACTAAGCTGCTATGATTAGGTAGGGCTTGTCTGGCATCTTTGTTTGTTGTGGGGCTTAAGTTCTTAGCGAGCACTGCATGGAGGTGAAGCCTTTTATGCTCTTTTTTGTCTTTTGCTCTGCGGTTCAAAAACTATATCATGTTGCAGAACAACTCTTGTTGGACGTACACACTTTGGAACGGGGTTTTGATTGCATACACGCACACACACAAGATCACACAAAGGAGACGGCAGAGCACTTACATTGTTATTCACGTGTTAAACACAAGTGTGCAAAACCCAGGATTTTTCCACTCTTTCATTCACCCTTTTATCTGGGGCCGGGGATTAAAAGCGATCATTATCTTGTCAAAGCAATAATGAGAAACAAACACCTGTTTTCCACAGCTGTTTTGCCAGCTGTTGTCCTTGGCACCAGGAGATTTGGAGGTGACAGCCATGCGACAGTCTAAATCATGGGCCAAGAATCTCATCACCAGGGAAACAGGTCTTTTTGGAACCAAGCTGCAGCTAGCCGCAGTTGTCGCTCATCCCTGTATTCACGCTCCAGGAGCAGAACAGGCTTGAGTCACACCATGCACGTCACAGAAGTGTAGCATGAGCTGATCATGTGTGCACTTGATCACTCCGTGCCTCTGGAGCTGTGTACAGTCCTGGCTGTTCACTCGAGGCTTTCTGACTCAAAATGAATAAACATCACTCCGGGGATGCAGAAAGTGTCCGCGCAGAGTTGCCTGTTTTGGTCCCAGGTTCCATTTTGTTTTGTGGTTTCAAATAGGATGCATCCCTGTCTCAAATCCCAGCACCGGCATCCTTAACGCCCTGAAAGTTTCCTCAGTGCTCCTAATCCTGCTACCTCTGTAAATGTCACCGCTGACAATCTAGCACTGAAAAATGATGGATCTTCCTTTGGTGACTTTTAAAAGGCTTTTTATTCGTCAACAAGACAACATTTCTGAATGACTGGCAGTTTGGAGTCAGCTGCTTATGAAAGCATCATCGCTCTTCCATTTCCACCTGAGCTATCAACAAAATCAGTAATGGCGATCGCGCCAAGATGGAAAGGGCCTACCCGGCAGTGAAGATCTAGGTCTTTGTTTTAGAATCTATTAGAGCTGTGATTAGAATGACTTTCCCCCTCCTGTTTCAGGACTGTGGTTGAGTGTCGGTAGTGGAAGGTAATGACCAAATGTGTCTCCTGGCTGCCGGCCAGTTGAGGAATGAACTCATTTTCTGTATGACTGCCTGCTTGCTTGTCTGCCTTTTTTAATAAAGCGCTGCTTATCATCATATCTAGGTGCCTGCCTGGCTGACTGTTTTTTCTCATTATTGCCGAAGTTAAAATATGCATTGTACTTTATTTGCCTTTTGTAGGAGCCTGTCCTTTTGATTGGCTTAGGCGTTTATTTGACTTTCCTCTTTCACAATTATCCTGAATCCCAACGCCTGCCCTGCCGTGTCCAAACCCTCTCTGTCCGCCTTGGTTTTGACATTGTCTTGCCAATTACCAATGAACCGACGTGAACCTGAAGATGTCATTTTTAATCAAGAGTGATGCACAATGTACTTTAGCAGACTTGAATGTCAGATTGTTTTAGGCTGACGAAAATAAGCAGACTGGTAGTTTTGAACTTAACTCTGTGTGTGTGTGTGTGTGTGTGTGTGTGTGTGTGTCTCTGTGTGTGTGTGTGTGTTTTTCTGTCTTCTGAGTTTAGAAGAACAATTTTGCAGTCGAAGTAAGAGTGTGAGGAGGGATGAGGAAGCAGCTGAATGGGAGTCTGGACTTGATTGAGATCAATACTTTTGCGCCAGGATCAAGAGAGAGTGAGGAGAAAGAGAGCAGTTTTCTCACCCTTGCAGCATTTGGATACACGCTCAGCCTCAGCCCAAGTGTGTGTGTGTGTGTTTGTGTTGCTGCAAGTGTGTTTCTCCCAGGAGACTTGGGTATTTGTTATAATGTTGTTATACACAACGCATCATATTTCGAGACCATGGTGCATTTATCAATGGGATAATTATTGATTTTAAATGCCCCCTCATCAGATGATTTAGCTCTATTTTTCTGAACAACCGGTGTGTGTTGTAATCTAGTCTTCCGTTGTAGTAACAGCAATACAACTATGGCAACAGAAAAACAAATTGATAACAGAATCGATAGTTCGGTAATAATTGCTAATCATTATCAGTCAGAGGGTAGCAGTCAGCACATAATAAAATCTCTGTCCAAATTAACCCGTTTTATTACTCGGTGTAAGTCAGTCAGTGCCTTTGATGGGATTACCAAGAATAGTGTCTGCTCTGTCTTCTTCTAATGGCAATGTTGTGTTTCTGCTGCTAACCTGTTTATTTAATCAGATGCAGAGGTTGCGGGGGTGTGGCGTGGTGGGGCGGGGGGTTGGGGGGGGGGGGCGTCTCATTAACTCACAAGATATTGATTCCCTGTCCTAACGGCTCCTCTGCAGCCGGCCTCAGCGTTTGCAAAAGACAGGAATGCAAGTCGTTTTCCCTGTAGCTCATCAATCGATCCTGCAGCGGCCCACAGTCGTCGTGCTGCGTGTGATTTTTTTTTCTTTTCTTTTCCCCTCTCTCTTTTGCTTTTAATGCCTGAAGCTGTGCCTTGGTGTAAAAATAGCTTCCAAGCGTGATCGATTGCTGGAAAGGCTTGTTTCAGGTTTAGAATGAGATTTGGCTGTTAGCGTTTATGTACCCAGCCATTAAAAGTTGCAATATATTATCACTGCTGCTGATGCATTTCAGATGACGATGGAAGTCATCTGTAGTACACGTTCCTCATCTTGGATCATACAGAAGTGAAGTTACGTTTAATGTGTTTAGGGGTTTGGGTACGATGCGGTGGTGATTATGGTCTGAGTGGATTCAAATGGATTTTTTAAGTCGTGTTCTTAACTGTAAGACAATGAATGCATGGGAGTGGCATCTTTTGTGCACACTGATGTGAGTGTGTGAGCCATTTGCTGCATAGCGTGGGTGTGTGTGTATGAGAGAGAGAGAGAGAGGGAAAGAGAGAGAGTGAGCAGTGCGTCATTCGTGACTTGCAGAAGCCCAGGAGCTCCCCTCTGGTAGCTCCCATGCTGCTTCCATTTGTTATGTAACTCTGCTGTTCTCACACTCTTCCCCTGCCTGTCTTTCTCCTTCTTTATTGTTTCTGTGCCTGCACTTGCAGAGGTTTTTTGCCTTTGAATCCGGTTGAGGGAAAAGTGTGTCCCACTGCCGCAGTCGAAACGTGTCACAATGCAGCACACAACACCTTGGAAAACGATCCTACTTGTAGCAGGTTCTTTTTCTTCTTTTTCTTGGTCCCTGCTTCTTTGACTGTGCAAGAAAACAGATTCTCCGTTGTATTCATGCGGCCACCAGCCGTCACCTCTCTCTTTTTAGAGTGCAACGTGCATTTTTGTGGCAATACGGCGGGTACCTGGGTGGTGGATAGAGAATAAAACCTTCCTGCTGTCAGAGTGAGAATTTCAGAATGCAGCTATTGATTTGCTGAATTGGTCACTTCACAATACGTGTGGGGGTGTTGGGGTGAGGTTGCTGTAGTCCAGAGAAAAAAGACAAAATGTCAAGAAAAATTTCAAAATACAATGTCAAGAAAAAAAATACAATGTAAAAAAAAAAGGTCAAAATACAATTTTGAGAATAAAATCCACCTTTTGAGAGTGTAACAACCAGCTCATGTGAGTGCTTCTACAAATCATGCATCATTTTAACTAATTTGAGCCACACTAGCGATATCAAGTAAAACGGAAGAATATTCCCTCGAGGGCCCTTTCGGTTGTACACTCATGGCAACAGATAATGGCTTTTTGGAGTTTTTTATAGAAATTACTTTCTTTTCCAAGCCACTTCAATATCAGTCACGTTTCGGTGATACAGGTGTCAGGATTCAGGTCCGAGGTCCCCAGCTCATCAGGACCAAGGCACACACCTGGGGTCACACACTCACACACACCAGGAGGCAATCAACTCTACTCCTGAGAGGGTTTTTAGGAGGAGGGGGTTTCTTTTATTTATAGTTTGGGGGTGGATTCAGGGTTTGTTTGTTTTTTTCAATTCAATTTTAGATTCTACACCTTTATGTTTGGAAACGCTGCACCTTCACACTACCTGTAAATGCTTACTTTAAAATGAATCTTGCCCTGCAAATTTTTAAAGAATATTCCCACGTAGTTTGAACAGTGCTGTTTAAAGATGAGATAATGCAAAATTGCCACAGCCTTTGAATAAAATTGTTAAATCCCAATTAAGAAGGTCTGGACAGCACATGAAAGACCTAAATTAATTTCTCGGCCTCTTATACTGAAATGAATTCAGTGCCTAAAAGCAAACTCTACTGAAGAGGGTCTTAAATTAATTTGCCTTTTTTCTCAGTGTAATTGCAGTGTGTTCTACCCCGACCCTACAGTAATTAGTATCACTGGAGGTCATCAATAGGTCGTATGATCCCACAGAGGAACCGCTAATCACACCCAGATAGACACTTGGTCTATGTAGTGCTGTGATTAGGAGTCAGACTAGTTAGACAGCACGATGGGAGCTAGTTGAATGGCTCAGCTGCAACAGTGACAGTATTGGTGCATTGCAGGAAAAGTCTATTTTTGGAGGGGTTGAGCAATGAGCCCCATCGGCCGGAAAATAGTTTCAAGGGCATTTAATAGGATACAAACAATTATTCTGGTGGCAAGTGCAAGAGTCAAGCAACAGTGTTATAAAGAAAGATGGTCTTCAGATGCAGTAAATGGCCTAGAATCGCTAATTAGAATGCATGTATATTTAGTATATAAGTAATACATTTTTCAAAGCCTTCTAGCATCCTTGTGCCTGTCTTTTCATTTGTTTTATTGAGTTATGAAGTATACACCTTCTGCATTTTTTGTTTTTTTAGTATGAAGCAAATGGTAAAATTTCCCTTTCCTGGAGTGGTACTAAAAATTACACAAAATGTCACAGGATTTGTCATGTGGGTGAAAAGCTGTCTTAATGAGTGCATCTAGCAGCCATTCTGATGACTGACAGGACACCCCTTTCACCTGGAGGAGGAATAAAATGTGACAAACCGACAGACGGGGCACAGAGTTAAGAAGACCAGACAAGTGCACTGTGTAATTTGAGCATTATGCAAGCAACAACACCAGCAGTCATGCACATTTTTTTAAATTTCCTAGTCCAATATTAATAAAAGAGTGAACAATGTTCAGAAAAATGCTATTTGCTGCCCCCAGTGGCCACATTTGGAACATCTAAATTGGCCGTACAGTTGGCAGCATTTGCAGTGTCCTGGGAAATTCCGTCCATAAAGAGGTAAAAATAATCTCTTGTCTTTTAAAGTAACAGGGTAATGAAGTTATCAGAGACGGGAGCAGGGTAATTTTAATGATATCCACCAGCAGCAGATGGTGTTAAAGAGGAGATTGCCTTGGGCTACGCACCGTTGTTGTTTAAGTACAGTCCCATCTGTGCAGCTTCAGTGTTGCTTTTAAGCGGACATTTCTGAGCCTGAGCATTTCTGAGCTCTAGTACCTGATCTACCATCTGATCTTGCAGATTTTTAAACAGTGGGTAATTTTCATTGATTTTAAAAAACAGTATTTTCTTTACCTTATACATGGAGACAAAAAAAAAATGAACCTAGAATTTAAAATACAGTATATCTGTTCAGCAGCAGTATGTTTCTCTAATGAAAAAACTACTCCTTTTCTGTCCTTTGATTTGCTTTTTGTACCAAGGGGTTAAAAAGCCTCTGCACGTTACAAGTGAGCAGTATTTGAGGCCCGCACATTTTTCTCTTTCTATAAATGGGTCTCAAAGCCTCCCCATCCCCATTAGCTGTGCCAATCTAATTACAACTGTATGATTCGAGGGGGGAATCAGTTAACCTTTGCTCAAATACCACGGCATACCCATCTGTGAATGGCGAGGAGAGGAGCCAGCCCACCGCGACACGGTGTGACGGACAGTTGGCCCAGCTCCAAGGAACCATGTACTCAGGGGGCCACAGTTTCCCCTCCGTCTCTTGAGATTTCCTTTCTGTGGTTTTTATGAGTATGCAGCTCGGATAGATCCAGTCCAGAAATGAAAGGTTTTACATGATTATAATTACAGCTGGTTAAACATGACAGTAAATGAGACAGCCTGCTGCATAAAGACTGTGAGTGCATTACATTGATGTATGGATACCCCCCGCCCCCCACAAAGTTTTCCTTTATTTCCTGATTCTTTTAGGGAACTGAAAACACTCAATATAAAAGTTGCATGAATCTGTGTTATTGGATCTGCTCCAGTGGTAACTGCAGAGGCTGCGTCTGTGGTGGTGTGTGACTGTGTCCGCTGCTCATCGACCTGCAGATAAACGAAGAAAACTACTTTGGTAAATGCCAGCACATGTGAAAATCCATACTTACAGTACATGCTCCGTTGTGTAATCTAGCCTCTCCCCCCTGGCAAGCCCTGTACAGAGGACAATAGCGGAACACTAACGTCACGGAAACAGCCTTTCAAATATGATGTAATACAAGTTAGGCTGCTGTGTGAAGGGTTCCAACAATTTCAGCTTGTGGCTCTGATGTGTTCTTCAACGTTCTGCCAGGCAGTTGATGTTCTTTCAAGATTTCTCACACCGCTGATAAAAAAAAGAAGAAAATTCTCACACTGCAGATCTTCAGCACTCTTCCTCCATCTAAGTTTAATCTTCTCAGGAATCTACCTGCAGGGGTGACTGCTTTGGTGGCAGCTGTGACAATTGTCTTTTTTCTCAAATTTCAGATCCAATAACTTAAAACACTTTCAAACACTCTCTTTTCAATAATGTTTGTATCAGGGCTATATGATGACTGAAATTGATTTCTTTGCAACTGAAGCTCTCTGAGCTAATTTATTCATGGAGTCATGGTTCCACTCAATATCATATCAGTACCAGAGCTGGTTGGCCTCCATATGTCTCCTTGTTGATGTAGTAAAATGTGTGTGTGTATACTTAAATTAAAGTTTTTGTTTCCCTGCGGTTGCCTCATACGTAAACCAGCCAGCCACACTACCCACACTGCACAGCTGTCGTTTTCCCACCAGCAGATTCCAGCAGAAAAAAAAAAAAAAAAAACCCTCCACTTCTCTCCACCCTTTTCAAGAATGGCTGTTGTGATTGAAGGCACAGGCTCACACAGGCTGTGGGGTGGTTTGACTTTTGGCAGGGTTTGAGAGAGTGCTGACGTGCGTGTTGGGCAGGATGTGTGTAAAAGCAGCCCTGGATCCTGTTTTTCAGACCGCAGCAACTGAAGCCTCGCCGCGGCTTTGACTTTAAATGCAAAACACACTGACAGACAAAATCTAAGCATGCTCACCTCATCTTTGACTGATAAACTCTTTGTCAACATTATTTGCAGACACATGTACGAATGGACATCTGCACACAGGCTGATTAAGGCAGAGAACTTCTAAACACACACACGGTTTATATGGAAACGTTATAGCGCATAATTATGATGAGAAAAGCATTTACTTTAGAACTTTCGTGGTTCACCCACTAGGGAGACAGAGGGCGTGCTCTGACATGCAAAGACAAACGAAATAAAGGAGATGAACACAGAACGTAGTATGATAGTGTCCTCTGTGTGTGTGTGTGTGTGTGTAAATTGCACATGTACAGACTCTTTCTGAATGGACTGCAGCAGGGTTTGATAAGAGGATCAGTTGGTTTAGCTGATGGAGCAGACACACCTCTTAAACAGGGTCAGGACATCCCACTGACTGGAGTGACGCGCCATGCAGAAAGAGGGTGAGCGAGGAACACAAGTGAAAGCGAGACAGACAGAAGTGAGACCTTGGGAAAGGCATTGCCCTTCTTTTTTCTTTTCCTTTTTTCCCTGTCTGAATTTCCTCATTTCCCTCCCTAAGCGGTTGTGAGGAGCCAGACCAGAGAAGGGAAAGCACAAAGTAACAGACGGACAGGGCAAAGCTGAGAGGATAAAAGCCGGCATGCGTGTAAGGGACTGCGTGTAACATGCTCTGTCATGCTGGTGTGACAGCCACTGCCTCTCCAAGCAGCATCGCAGGCTGTGAGGGAAAAGGAAGGTTTTCCAGTGGAATGAGTCCCTGAACCGGTTCACCATGTGGATGTGGGACAGTAATTTCCAAACCTTTGCCGGAAGAATCCCACGGAAAAAAGAGCAGGGACCAGAGAGCAGGGCTGGTCCTGCTGGGTGGCCGCCTGTGAACCCGTAATGTTGAGACTCTTACGCCTAAAGGCAGCGTTCATGTTGGGCTGAACTGCCTCTCCTATGCTTGCTTTTTTATTGTCTCGCTTGTTCGGACATTTATTTGTCTCCTAGAACTCGTTGAATTTTTTTACAGTGCTGTGTAATATTTTGTTGAATTGCTCCTTTCGATGGAAACCGAGCCCGTTTTTTTGTACCACGCTGCGCTATCTCCAGGATTCATTGCTGACCACAGTCATTACTGGACAACTGGTCTGAATGGGTGAAAACAGCCACGGACTCCAGTATGGAACAAACTCCGCCGGACTCAGTGGATTCAGACAGCTAATTAGTAAAAGGGGGATCCTCTGGGAGATCAGATCAGAAACAACTTCATTATGAAGCCTGGGCAATGTCCAGGTGTTCCCAGTGACAGGACCATGATGCACCTCAGCCATTTTCCCTTTCGAAGGCACTCCTGGATCTGGTGAGTACTCCGAGTGGTCATCCCTGGAGGGTGCTTCTACGTAGACACGTGTGTTCCCACATGGACAACATCTGTCTTCTCCATGTTGTTGGACAGACTTCACTTAAAGAAAGTCTGTTCCGGCTGTGTGTAATGTTTTCCCAGCTCGCTTGAAGAACACGTTCAGGGAAATGTATTGGTGATTGGGCAAGACATTTCCTGTCATTTTCTCCCACACTAACTACCGAAGTCTGCCCTCACACTGGAGGGTTAGTCAGAAATAGCACGGATGGGGAGTGCTTTTTAAGAGCAAATCCCACTGAAAAAAATGTCTCCGTTAAGAGTGTTGACAGGTTTCTGTCCACTTCTGGTTGGATTAGTCACATCGAGTGTTATAGCTCTGTAGTAGATGTGTTATAAACAAGGCGGGATACAGCACTGATGTCATCGCTGTTGGGAATTGAAATATACTTCCTTCAGCAACCTGTATTACCAGTTCTAAGCTGCTCATTACAAAAAAAAGAGCAACAGAAAGGCACTTGGATGCCAAACGTAGCTTTTGATTTTAATTCAGTAATAATTCCGTGTGTGAGAAGAAATTGCCTTCATCAAATTTGAAAGAGGAATCCGACTCATTTGTGAATCTGTCTGTCGGCATGCATGCACTCCACTGCTGAATTGGGTGGATTTCTTAAATCCATGGACTGTTAAATGGCTCTCTGGCATCACAGTCATCAGATTTGAGTGTTGGCTGAAGACTGGATGAGTTTGTCGGGCCTGTTTTAAAGCTTGGAGGAAGTGCTTCCAGGTGCAACTGTATTATTTACTGTGCCTGGAATGAAAGCCATTAGCCTTCCTGCCTTATCAGACCTATCGTGTACAGCCAGAAGAGCACCAGGGGTTATAAAGTTTCTGAGCAATGCAACACCTGAGGCTGAATTTAGCCGTATTTTGGAAAACTTGGACCAGCTGTTTTCAGTATGGTTAGAGACCACAGCTTAGTGTTTACGGGACGTAACACAGCATCGATTATTGGTGCAGTTTGGATCTGCAGTATATACGGAGTGATTGAGCTGACTTCATATATATTTTTGTAAATATTTCCACAGTTATTGACTGTGTTCATTTCGAGTGTATAAATGTCTGTTGTATCGTTTCCGCCAAACATGTACGATTGTCTATACTTGAATAAATGCGAACCAGAACGGAAACAAATAACCTGGGTTGTAATCCAATTAAATGAATCTAGCACCCCAGAGACCTGCGGAGGGGAAAAACAGAGCTATTTTTAGAAAAGGAGAATTGCATTACTGCAACACTTTTTCCTCTCTGTCTCCTAAATTTCAGAGCCTAAATTGTACCACTTTGTTGCGTTTTACTCCAGTCGTTTCATTTCTTCTGCCGAGGTAGTAAAAGACATTACGGTTCGGCCTCTTAACCACCCTTTTTCCTCCAGATGTAACCCATTTTGTCAGCAAGATAACAAGACACAAGGCATCGTTCCAGCATTCCTTGGAGTCGTTCTCCCCCTGCAGTATTCCACTGGTTCCCGTGCTGCTGGGTCACTCTCAGCTCAACTTCAGATTACTTTTCATCACTCTGTGCCATGCTTCTGAAATGGGCTTTCTCAGGCACAGCAGAGACCTGCTGTCCGTTTGGAGGGGTCAGAGTAATCCGTCACTCTGTCCTGGGAGACCGTGACTGTGTGTGTGGGTGTGTGCGTGAGTGTGAGTGTGTGTAATGCAATCTCTGCTCACCTTCAACATCAATCTACGCTGACGTTCTCAGTCTTATTAAGAGGGCTTTCCTGGTCGATCTCACAGGACCTTGATGATATTCTTGGTTCTACTGGCAGCCCACTGACAAGGAGCCTATTTCAGGTACCTAACAGGCAAAGATGATGTATTAGTTTCAGCATTGCCAATCGTCATTGTCATTTTATTCAGACTTGGGTCGAGGACAGTCTGGCCAATGATTTGAGGGTCTGTACACTGTGGCAGCAATTTTTAAGCTAAACCTGCTGCCTTCCCACTAGGCACTGCAGCATTGAATTGATTCTGACGTTGCATGGAGCATTTGCAGCGTTATGTATGAGCCTCACTGCTCTCTGCACAGAATATAGCAGACAGAAGCTGCTGCACTTCTCATGGCTGCACTGCTTCAGACGTGGGCACTCCACTCGTCATCTGGCCTGATTTGAACTGACGCGAGATCGGTTCATTATGTCACACCTGCAATCCTCTGCGTCTTCGTTGGTTGTTGAGCACACAGATGGCGTCTGGTTGACACCCACCGTGGCCAAAGTTTGGCACCACCCTCGCTCCATTTTCCGATTTCTCCGTTACAAATTTCCGGCCTTGGATCCTGCATGCTAATTTCAGTTCCAGAGTGTTTGGAATCGTGAAACAGTTAGTGTATCCGACAATGGAATAGTCAAATAGAGCGATATGCTGAGGACACCAAATCCTGACTGTTTGGGCCATAAAAGCCTAAAGGTTTTGACCCAAATTTGGTTTGTTTTATGTGAGCTTGGACGTTTCGACATTTGCAAACATCTGCAACTTCTGGCAAACAACTCAATCTTTGTTTGCCAGGATAGATGTGGTTTTCATCCCTAACAACCACCTTTCATTTATATATAGTGTATACAGTTGCTGATACAAACCAAGATCAAAGTTTCTTTCGTACTTTCCTGGCATTGAAACGTCATTGTTGATTCAGCAGCACCAAAACAAAGAAATTAGGAAATATCTTTGCTCAACCCATGGTTGGTCGCCGCGCAGCTGTGTAGCTGTGCACGTCACCAATTGACTTCAACAAAATGTGTGGTTAGCTAAATGATGTTATCACGCCCAGGCTCCTTCCTGCAGAAACATAATGGGTTTGATACTCTCGCCAAGTAAAAAAAAAAGACCAATAGGCACTTATGTTGGACAGTGTTGAGCCCTAGTTGTGCCTTTTCTACTGTATTTAATACACACCAAAAAAGAAGAAAAGTGTTAGTTGCTTCCTCTGAGGATTTGTACTGTGTCTGTCTGGAGTTGGGGTCAGAGGGTCACTGAGTTCAGTTCACTTTAACTTCACAGTCATCTTCAAATGTCTCCTTTTTCCTACCTCCACTCCCCCCGTGTTTTCAGCATTCAGTGGGACTGGGAATTATCTGGTTAGGCTAGCCAAGTGACGACCATGCACAACCCGACAGGATATTGCTCATGACGACGATGGTGATTAGGATTGCCACGGTGACGACGGCGTTTGCAAAGAGGCACATGCAGCAGATTAGCGAGGCTTTGGTTTGGAGAGGGAGTCCCCTGACGCACCAACACACACACACACACACACACACACACACACAAACACACACACACACACACACCACAGTCGTGTATACGCATACCTGGGTAGACTTTAAAGTTATTATGAATTCTAACTGCGTAATTTCAGGCTGAGACTTGACCAGAACACGCTGATTAAAGAAACAAAGCGACCCCTCACGTAACTCATTTGCAGTGTTCTGCCTATTGTGCTGGATCATGACTGTCTATCTCCTTTTGTCTAGGTTATCAGTATCACGTTGTAGAAAGGCCCAAAGAGCAATGAGGAAAAATAATAAAAAAAAAAAAATCCTTACAGCGACTGCTGAGCACCAGCAGAGGAATGCGCTCGTTTTTTTTTTTCTTAATTTATGCATTGTGTAACATTTCCTTTCCGCTCTGTCTGCGTCAGTGTTTAGTCTGTTTCATCTTCCTCTGGATTTTTTTTTTTGCATGCATGCATGCATGCACTGGCATGCGTAGAATTGTACAGAGCTTCCTCAGAGGAAATGTTCTCCCACTCACACGGCCCTAACTGTTACACTTCTCATCCATCCAGTGAGACGCATCGTGGGGTACTATAACACTCTCAGCAGGACAGGAATGAACATGGACACACACAAAGTATCCGGGACGGCACTGAAAACCTCCACTTAGCACCCTCCCACTGTGGTCCACACACCAAGGACTGTCCCAATTCTCCCAAGTTGTTCTTTTGAGCAGTTCAAACGTGGGAACATTGATTTCTTAAGCAGATTTTTCTCAAAGACATTCGAAGGGAACCTGGTGGGAGTCACATCAGTTACTTTAACATCTGTCACTCTGTTTCTTCTGTGTTTCAGATTCTACATCACTGCTGAATGTGGTGGTTCAGTCTTCAGCTGTCCCATCACCAGCACACCCCTAATAGGATGGCCTTTGTGGGCCTGTAGTTTGGTGTTATTCGCATAGCTTATTTGCAATTTTTAAACACACACTTGTGCGTTTTCTCCTCAGATGTCTTTATTTCTTTACGTAAAGCTAATGCGTGATGTGAGATTGACTAGTTGTTGGGGTGGACATTCCAATAAACCATTGTGCGCACAGCCGTGCGCCATATCAGAACAGATTAGCCTTCAGACAGTGGTGTTCCACGTGTGTGGTGGAACAGCTTAACCTTCTGGATTAGCTAGCCTGTGGGGGAAGACCATTTTACCCTCCCTTTCTTGCACTTGCACTCCTCAGGTCTTGCACATTTTCACTGGTGTGATGATGTCATCGGGGTTTTAGTGAGGACTTACTCTGACATCACTGGGACCACTGCCAAGTTAAACCTATTAGCTGCACCATGTGCTTGTGTTGCACTACAGCGAGAACAGTGTGTCTATGTGTTGCTTTCAAGAGCCTGTTAAGGAAAGTGTTTCCACGAGTGTCAGTTATCATAGACTGATTAATTTCCCTCTTGATGCCTATCTCAGCCCCTGTCCAATGTCGATATTTGAATATGTAACCATGACTTTACAGCAGAGCTTCAGAGTGATGGGTTGGAATGAAAATACAGCTTCTTTCAATAGCTAGGTTATCTTAGGTTACATGCAAATCCCCAGATGTTCCTTCTGCCACCGTCTCTCAGACAAGCATACCGTCATCCTTTCTTTCTCATTATCCAGTCTGCCAATGTGTCCTTGGCAACTCAGTGCTGATTGGCTGTCTGCTCTTACCTGTTCCAGGTCACCAAGGCAACCACATTCTAAACACCAGCGTAGCAGAGCTCTGTATAAGCAGCCAGGAACTGCGTGTTTATGTGAAGAAGTTGCTCCCTGACACACTTACTGGCAGCTCTGTTCCAAATATGTCAGGGGAATTTCTGTTACCGTTCTATCGCTGTGTCATCAAATTATTTTCCTGATTACACGCTTATGAATAATTATCTAATTATCATGTTCTGCTCTTTTCCTGTCGTCATTGTGCACCCTGGATAATTTATTGGTTCAGACTTTTGGATAAAGTAGGGTCTGATGTACCCCAAAAGGATTTTTTTAAACTATTGACATTTTTTTTTTGGATTACGTGCAACTCTTTATATGGTTTCTTAACTACGCATCCTTTTAGTGGTAGCATTTAGACAGCTAGTCAACTAGCTGCTAATAGTTTATTTAGTGTAAACTAATGCTCCTGTTCCAGCAGCAGCTAATAAAGGCAGAGGCACGAACTCCTGAAATTCTTTTCTTCGTATTTTATGTTTTAATATTATTTGGTGATATCAGACGGTGAAGCAAATAAGCTTTTCCAGATGGGAAAAAAAAAAGACTGTAATACTCCATTATTTATGATTCCACAGCACACTTAGTCATCACTGTTGGGTCTAGGTGAAGGATTTCTTCAGCTTCAGACAGAACCCGGGTGCGCAAGGGAAAATTGATCATCTCATTAGACGCAGTTGACATTTCAGCGTCGGTCACGGCTGGACACCCTAATGCCATCTCCAGTCGATGCCTATTACAGCTGCTTAATAACATGGCCTCTTTAGGCAGATGTGTACAGTAAAGTGTTAGTTCCCCTCCCCCCCATCCTCCCCAGTTCTGCACTGTCAATGCCAAAATGCAAAACAATGTATGCAAAACGCGTGAACACGTTTCAGTATGCAGTCAGTCCTGCTCCTCTGGCTTCCAGCCTCAGGGACCCGGAGTGACGACAGCTATGCCGTCACTCGGAGCTCCGTCACAGCTCGCTGCTGCCACAGTGGTCGCCTGGCCGCCTCAGCAGCTCTGCAAGCGTGCTCTGTGGTGCAGGTTCTGCACTTGTCAGAAAGCGAGATCTGTGTCGTGCTGATATGAGTTCATGTTATCTGCCTCCACATCTCGTGCTGCTGTTTGTTGCATTTGTGTGTGTGTGTGTGTGTGTGTGTGGGTGGGTGCTCATGCAAAGATGTTCCCTCTGAGCGTGGAAGCTGTTGTGTCTGTCGTGGCATGTGTGACTTTGACAGTCTCCCCATTCAGCCAGGAGTCGCTGTCATATGCTGCCTGCTTTCTCTCTGTGCTGTCACATCTCCACACAGAATCATGGCAAGGATGATTTGGTCTGCTGATGATGCTTGCTTCTCATCTACCTAGATTTTTCCCTGAAGATCAGACTGCCCCCTGCTGAGTGCTCACAACTGCAGAGAAACGACCGGTTAAAGGGATTTTATCTTTAATGTGTTTACGGGTCCAAGAGTGTTATGAACTGATAAAAATAACAGTAATCCCATTTGCTAGACTAATTGTTCATGCTGTTCACATTGACTGTATCACAAGCAAAACAAAACCATCAAAACAACAAAATGCTTCATCTGTAGGGGGATCTTAAATTTGATAGTGTGCGTGTGTGTGTGTGTGTGTGTGTGTGTGTGTGTGTGTGTGTGATATTCGGTTTCCGTTAATGGTAATTTTGAATGCTGCGCTCTACTGCTCTCTCCTGGTGAAACCAAAGAACAACAAAGAAAGGAAAAATCTGGGTTTTAAAGGCTTGAACTATTGACTGGGATCTATTCATTTATTTATTTATGTGTTTGTTTTGTTTGTTTATACCTTTGGGAAAATTGTTGTCATAGGTTAGCAAATTCCTTTCGATTATTGCTGCTCTCTTTTTAAAAATATGTTGTAGTATGTAAATACATGGAGCAGCAGGGTTATAGCCTGTGCTATTTAAAACACACACACACACACAAGCACACATTTGATGCACATAAGTTCTTGTGATACAGGATTGTCACACTTTATTAGTCCTGCACTAGTCTTCACACTGCGATACTCATAACAGCAAGTTTAATTAATGGCACTGAATAATATCTGAACCAAAAGATAAATTTGTTTACCCTGCTTACTCTAATGTGCTCCTCCCTCCTCCGCATCTCCCTATGGCTCTCCACCTCTCTCCATCTCTTCCCTGTTTAAGTCACTCCCATGCTGAGCCCTGCAGATCTCACGCTCTTTCAGTCTCACTCTTCAGTGGCCTCACACGGTTGTGTGAGCATGTGTGTGTGCGTGCGAGTGTGTGTTCGGTGGTGGGGTCTTGATGGTTAAAAGTACCACCAAAATGAGTTTGCCTGTGAACTCTGATTACCTGTCTTTGGAGAAGATAGCGCGCTACCGCCACGCCTGCTCCAATGGCTCACCTTACGCCACCAACAAGCCCATCGACATCAAACCTCGCAGCAGGAGATGGTAGGAGCTAAGCTGTAGGTCTCAACCTGTGGTGCATTGTTAGTTTACATGTGAAGGACCTATGGAAGTTATTATTTATTAGATTTGTTTCACGTGTTCTCAAGTTCATAGGCGAGACTGAGCCAAAGTGGTAAAACCAACCATCTTCTAGGACTTCTTTTCCTATTCATGTGGGTCTGTACTTGTCTCCTATCTGGTTTTTTAATCTCTAAATATACAGAAAACATGATTTCTGTCGCTCCGCCGTGCTCCTGACTAAACGTTAGGCCAGAGGCTGCTGCTGTTTTTGCTGTTTGTGTGCATGTTTGACTTTGTCCCCTTCTGCTTTAGCGGAGCTGAGAGCCCAGTTCATCAAAAACAAAGCAGGTTTCATTTAAAGTATTAAGGTGTTCAAGGAAACAGGTCTGTTCAGTAACCAGAACATATTGTAAATTAATTACCAGAGCACTCTCTGTCCATTACAGCCCAGACTGAGAATTTTTAGACCTTGTTAGTTCCGTATTTATATTAAATTTCTCTCCACTCACTGACCCACCAAGATGAGAAGCACTGTATAGTCTGTGTGCCCTCGATCCTCATCTCTGTTCATTTGACACTTTGTGTGACACCCATTTTTGAATAGTGCATGTGTGCTGTGAGTCTAGTACGTGAAAATGAAGCAGCAATATCGGCTGATGGCGTTTGTAGACAAATAGATATGGATGGAGCCTTGTCAATACGTGGACCTGCCATCTGTGCACCTCGGTGAAGCGATATTTATATCAGCATCTGCTGAGTGAGCTTATCTGCACCCCGCACAGAACGCGAAAAACATTTTAAACAAAATCGATCATTTTTTAAATCAATGATGTCACTTAAACCATGAAGCTTTTTTCCTAACGGTACTAATCATACTCCGCCGCTAGGGGGCAGCGGTGTCTCTGAGAGCGCCATAGGCGTGAACTT
Organism: Tetraodon nigroviridis; assembly: GCA_000180735.1. Taxonomy (NCBI): domain Eukaryota; kingdom Metazoa; phylum Chordata; class Actinopteri; order Tetraodontiformes; family Tetraodontidae; genus Tetraodon; species Tetraodon nigroviridis. The sequence goes on along the minus strand of CAAE01015023.1, from coordinate 338,551 downwards.
AGGAGCCACAAAATATTCATTAGATATCAAAATATATTTATAATCTTTAAGAAAAAAGTGCAAATAGTCACCTCTTTCAGTTAAATCGAGAAACAATGCAATCAGCTCCACAAACAATATAACCTGGATTTACACTGCTTGTGTTTTCACGTTAGCTGTTTTGTTGTTTTCTAGGCTTTATTTGGCTTCTTGGCCGTGCAAACATGGCCAGTGTTTTCTAAAAGAACCTGTTTTTTAAAGGAACTTGTTTTTTTTTTTCTTTTCTGCCTTTGCTCAGGAATGCACACTCTTGGGTAATAGGATTAGTCTTTGCTTTTAAACCAACGTCTAAATGACATCTTTCAATCACACTACACCAGAAACTTTAGTCACCCCAGCTTAACACACTAACTCACTTCACGTGCCTCTGACACATTTGTTTTCCTGTGTTCTTTCTGTTCTCATGTTTCCCTTTCACACATTGCATTCTTGATTTAGTTAATATCCCTAAGTGCATTCCTCGCCGCTGTGCGCGCAAGCTCCCCCGGCTTAAAACCGCGTACCTGCAGCAACCGTCATTGTGCCGCGACAGTCGAGTGATTGACAGTGCAGGACATTGGAGGAGAGCATTGTTCAAGGATACAAGTCCCAGCCCTTCAGTGAATGACTACTAACAAAGCAACCCCTCCTCCTTCAGTCTTGCCAGAGTCAAGTGAGAGAGAGAGAGAGAGAGGGAGAGAGAGAGAGAGAGAGAGAGAGAGACTGGTGGGAGAGAGATTCATGCATTCAGAAGGAGATTCATGTATTTTAAAGATTGGAACAGTCAGAGAGTGAGGTGTCCAAGGATGAGAGGGAGGAAGTGAAAAAGAAAATTACACAGGAAGAGAAGGTCTTGTTTCCAGCAATCCGAAGATCAAACTGTGGAAACCTGAAAGAAGAGGAGAGTCGTGGAGGGCATGGATTTAGAAGAACGTCTGTTCGGTGATTTATCAAGAGAGACAGCGGCGAGGGAGACAAGGCGTCCACCGAGAGCCCATCTGAGGGCTTCAGTTGGCCTGGAGAGGCTCTGAGGTTGACCCTGTGGCTTTCTGCGTGCACGTCTGCAGATGTGCATGTCAGAGCAGCATGAGTATCATTCTGAAGCCACGATCACGCTCCACCAGCTCTTTGAAGAACACAGAGGGAACCTGGTAAATAGACGGAACGTTGTGTTTGAATGTGTGTGTGTGTCTGTGTGTGTGGGTGTGTGTGTGTGTGTGTGTGTGTGCGAGAGAGAGAGAGAGAGAGAATGTCTTTACAACTTTAAAAGGCAGTTTCAGGGTTATAACTCGGCTGTAAGGTGAGGCAGTGAACGGCTCAGGAGCAGGGAGGTGCATTCTCACTCTTCATAACACAAGAGTGTGTATTTGCTGGTGTGTGATTGTTGCACTTTTCTGCTGCTGACTTCTGTAAACTTCCATAAGACTTTTTTTTTTTTGGACTTTTTACTTGCCACCAGTTGCGTCGCTGAAGACTGGAATGTCAGATTATAACTCCCTGTTGGTGAATCTGTCTTTAAACCGCCAGCTTGCTATCTTTGCCAGTTGGGTGGCCTCATCCCGGACACATGCTGATGATCGGCACCTACTTTGCAGAGGAATGCGCCGGGTGTCGCCGTACATTCTTCCGTCTGCACGTGTCCCTGCGGGATGCAGAGCACAATGCTAGTGGCACATAGCACCCTCTCTCCGCTGTCTCCTCCCCCCGCTTTTCCCGACTTGCCCTTGCCTGTCAGCATCGATTCCCAACAGCCTCGCAGTCAAAGTTAATATTAACCCTTTTACTCCACCATTGTCGTGCACGGAGGCAGAGCTGTAAATGGATCAGAACAACCCTGGGCAAACACTGCTCGCCGGGTGGCGGTTGCCCAGCAGCACGTGTTTGAATTTTCTCAGATCTCAGTGTGCTAATGTCGCTTTATTAATCTTCCCAGTCTCCACATGAGATAGCGACAACTGCGTGCAATGAAGACATTTATTATTAATCAGGTAATATAGATTAGTAGACTCCGACTCATTTCTGTCTTGGAACGGTGTAGATCAGACTCATGTTGCGTTTCGGTGTGGTTTTTACTGAGATTACCACTGGAGCTGACTGTGGAATTTGCTGAGAGATGATGAATAAAAGCCATTGTTGGTCTTGGACGCACACTCTGAAAAACAGTACTCAGCTGGGCTCAGCGGATCCTCCATCTGTGCTTCCCTTCTCTACATATCAAAGCTTTCTTAAGAACACTGTTTCGCTTCCTCTAATATGCATGTCTGATTCCTGTTCATTTACTGCATGTATTTAATGAGATCTTATACATTTTGAACTTGCGGTGCACCCTTAGGTGCTAACACAAGCACCGGAACACTCAGGTGAACAAGTTCTTATGTGCGTAATGAGGAAAGTGGCGTCACTGAAGTGTCTGACGCGCCCCCTGACGTGACCTAATTCCAACAGACCCCGGCTCCAGCCATCAGAATGTCAGCTTAAGGCTGCTGGAGAGCGGAGAGGATTCCAGATTGAGAGCTTCCTACCTGTTGTGGTACCTCTGTCGAAAGGAAGGATGTCCTGGTTTGTGGGCGGAGGAGGCATGAGGGAGTAAGGAATGTGTGACTGCAGGCATGAGTGTGTGCAGCTTTCCCCACAGCCTGTCAGACGCTGAAGGTTATCTGGCCTCTTCTAGGGCCTGACAGCCTCCAGGTCATCTGACGTGTTTTCCAGATACGACCTGCAGCGTTTCAAAGCTGAGGCCATAAACGGGACCAGATTTAGGTCTGCTCTCAGGTGAACCTCAACGTATACCACAGGTCTGGTTCGCATTCAGCTGCCTGACCTGAGTCCACGTTGCCATGGAGATTTGAAAGGCACAGAGCGACGTCATTAGGAAAATTAAGGATTTACTTTGCTTTTGACTGATGAGGACAGAGAAAAAGAGAGTGCAGCAGATACTGAACATTAATGCAAAAGATACAGATCGTTTTTCCTCTTTTTGATGATGATTTAGAGCTACCAAATATGGTAAAATCCAAGAGAGTTATTTGCATTTGACAAACTGTTTGGTCACACGATTGAGATGCTGTGTGTGTGTATGTGCGTGTGTATCAGGATGATTCCAGATAAAGGATATGTGTTTAGGGCTCTCATCTGCTTGACCTGTCTGCCTGATAAGTGCTCGTCTTTTCACTTTCTCTTTTTTTTTTTTTTGGTCAGTCTGTCCAGGTAAACAGTAACACATTTGCAGTTTCCCTGTTTCATGTAACAAATTCAAACCCAAAACATATTTTTAATCTTGTAGAAGCAGAAATAAAAACCCACTCAAGCTGCTTCTGGGGGCAGTAATAAAGGGAACCTTCCCCAGGGTGGTATTAGTCGGTGGAAACGCGGCTTTCGCAATCAGCGTTGTGTAATGAATCAATGTGATGATAAGGACACGTTCTAATTTATCTCCAGTGGGCTTCAGAGTAGGTCATGTTCCTTTAAGTGTAAATACAATAATTCTTACAGATATGAGTTTAAAGCAGAGGTCAGTGTCACTGCGCACCAGGCTGGAGATCACGCACAGACCGTCCTGCCTGAGCAAAGAGGAAGATATCCATCACCAACATGGAGATACACGAATGCAGTCAGGCAGTCTCTGTCCTCCCTGTGTCCTCTCTGCGTCCTCTCTGCTTTCTAAAATAAAGTAGGGTCGTCTTCCCTGTGCCTGGTTCAATGCAGGGATCTGTTCAGATTTTTTTTTAGCTTGGTTTGTGTCCTGGTTTTCTAACTAGGGCTGATTTGCCTTTGGAAGTGACAAAGAGATAAAGTTGGTATTGTGACCTTATTATTATCACGTCAGCTGATTATTTATCCCGGCGTTTATGTCCCGAAGTCCTCCTCCAACATGTCACCTCCCAGTGTCGTCAGCTGTGACAACTATTGGTTGCCAACGTCTCTAATTGCTGCACTGACCTGGCTAAAAATAAATAAGTTATTGATCTTCTTTCCATTAATGGAGAAAAAGACAGATGGAGGAGAATGTGGAGAAAGAAGCGATAGACAGTCCAAATGATGTTTGGTGTCCTTGGTCTTATCTGTGACCCAGTGTGTGTCCTACAGTATGAAGACACAACTACTCTATTGTTGAAGGGTTTATCGGAACTACGCACCAACACTTTGATTTTTCATTTTTCCCTTTCATTTTTTTCCCAGTGGATATGCACCCCTCCCGGTCTGTTACAGTCTCCCCAAAATGAACCACCATTGTCAAGAAATTTGAAAGTGCCGTGCGTCAGTTGTTGCCCACGGCCTCAAATGTCATTTGCTTTTCTAATCTCTGTCAGAAATAACGCTTTTGTTGGATTGCTCACCAAAGATGAAACCTTGTTAGTTTCAGTCAGCTGGGTATGAGGCAATTGCCCAGACTTAGAAGTTGTCTATTTGTTATTTTTGACGAAAAGTATTGGCGTAAATCACACAGACGTGTTTTACTTTTGTAAGTTGTATGAAATCACCTCAGTAAAAACAGTGGCAGACCAGGGTGACGGATCTGGTGTCATCCAACCTGAAGGCTTTGCTTTATTTAAACAGATTTGGAAGTGCTTTGTGAATAAAAAAAAAAAATAACTTGGCTATTTTTGCTTGGGTTGTCAGAAATGACTCATGGGCTATTTGTGCTAGTGCTCAAAAGTTTATACAATACTGAACAGTTTACCTTCTTTCTCTCTGTCTCTTTCCCTGCTTGTCTTCCCCTCAGGGCAGCTCCTGTACATGTGAACACTGAAACTTTACCTTTTTGAATGATCTCCAGTCTCTGGTCTCTCCTTATCCTGCTGGATTTACCTCTTCCCCTCCCCCACGTGCTGCATTTCTTGTTGATCCTCGCAACATGGGAGTGTTGATACTTTCCCCCCTTTCTTTCTTCCTTCTTTTTCACACCCGTGCTTCACCAACACTGGTGCAGCTCCAGACCTCCCCACTGGGACGTCAGGGCGGTGCGCCTGCAGAGTCCCTCACACCTACACAAACTTGGTGTGGAGTTATGCGTGTTTTCACTCTGCACCGTGTATAAGATGGTGAGATATGACTCGGACAGCTGGAGAACGACCTGAACTGCCTGTGGAACGAAGATATGAGAGGGTGCGGCTTGAGTTTTCTAGCCTCTCCTGTTTCTGAACTCAGAGAGGTCAACCAGGCACATTTCTGGGTTGAAAGAAAGAAAAGAAATGTGAATTTCTTACAATTTCTGTATCATGACCAACTAACTTAACTGCACCTCTCGTTGCTGATAGTTAGAGTTTGGTGGTAGCTGGTCAGATCATCAATGATCGGAACGAACGTAGGTCTCTGTCTTTCGCGTGCCTGCAGAAGTGATGTCATCGATGATGTAGGATTAAATATGATGCAGTGATTAGGATGGTGATGACAGGGGTTGTGCTTAGGGGAATCCCCCGTGACCTCAGCATCCACGTCACACCCGATCATGGGTTCGTCTAATAGCCTTAACAAAAAAGCGGATAGCCCCTGTGAGAAAGAGTATTCGCACAGGGTCAGCACTAATCACCTCGGATATTAAGGAGCTGAGTGTGGAGTCCCACGGGGCAACTGTCTCATTGGTTTCAGATCACCCTTCAGCTGTGCGTCAGTGCCGTTGTCCCTGGTGCCATCTGCATGATTTGCACAAAGTAAATAACTAATGTTGCCATTAGTAGACGACAATTACTAATCTTCACTCTAGTCGTATCCGCACCAAATAGATTTCATCTTTAAATGAACATTTCTAATTGTATTTTGTTATTCATTTTACATGTGTTGTTTGTTTGGGGATTTTTTTTGGTGTTGCTTTTTACTGTCATGGTTAACATGTTCTTTTCTGTCTTCTTTCTTCTCTGGTGCAGTTTCGATGTGGACAATGGCACATCATCAGGTCGCAGCCCCCTGGACCCGATGGCCAGCCCGGGCTCAGGCCTCATCCTGCAGGCTAATTTTGTCCACAGCCAGCGGAGAGAGTCGTTCCTGTACCGCTCCGACAGTGACTACGACCTCTCGCCCAAGTCTATGTCCCGAAACTCCTCCATTGCCAGTGACATGTGAGTGCGCGCTGTCTTTTGCCTACCTCTGACCCTTCCTAAAATGTACTACACCAAAACTCTGGCAGCTATCATATGGTTTTGTCTTCTTTTTTTTTATTCCAATCTCTGGTGTTTAACTTTAGGCTTGCCACACAACTGTGGCCATGGTGGAAAGAGATTGTGTTGTGGTCCCATCTATTTTTAAACCTATTCAATAGCATCGGCAGCCATATGCCCAAATTATGTGGCTGACATTTCACTGGTGTATTGATTTTGCCTCTCTAAAAATACAAGATTGATGCTTCTGTTTATGTTCTGCATTGTCTAGATGCGGGAGGTCACTCCCTTTTGACGTGTAGCTGATATAAATCTAACCCTAACCCTTTTAAAATTGTTCCAGGTCAGTGTATAAGTTGAAAGCACGTTCCTCAGTCCTGCACAATGGTGCCTGTTTGGTTCCATGTGTTGAACATTTATTGCAAAAGGGAATAACAATATTGACTAAAAATGTTGCTTTTCAATTCAGCTGGCAGGGAACACAGACAAAAGGCTGGAAAATATTGTCCCTCAGTAACCTTATACTGCTGCTGTTTGCTTCTGAGATTAAAACCGAAGCCCCTTTCTTGACATGCACCACCCACTCTCCAGTTACAGCACACACTAATAAACAGTATTTTTTTCCCTGCTCATTTGATTTAATGCAAGAATTAATAATTATCATCATTATATTTAGAAGAGAAGTTGGCATGTCTTCCAACAGACACGTGGCCCCCTCACAGCGGCTGTTGTCATCGTCCGCTGTAGGTTTTACTGGGTAGAACTTCAGTCGAATCTCCTCCTCTTACACTGTCAACACACATGGCCTTGGCGACCTCAACGCCATCTATTCCACTAGCTGGCACGCGTTGTGACGGTGATGGGGTACTTCATAACCTACCCTTTAATAAGCTACAGCCAGACGTTCGCCACTAAATTTTTACTCTCTTTGTCTCTTTCAGCCATGGTGACGATATGATTGTAACACCATTTGCACAGGTGAGGCCTTGTTGGAGTTTTTTTCAGTTATTCTATTATTGGGGCATGTTGTGCTGTCTTGCCATGAATGCTAAATGAATGCTTTCTCACGTGGCGCAGGTTCTTGCTAGTCTAAGAACGGTCAGAAACAACTTCGGTGCATTGACAAATCTACAGCAGGACAGAGCATCCAACAAGTGAGTTTCCACAGTTGTCAAGAAAACTGAAACGAATTTTGATTTAGCCATTCTCCCAGCGGCCCAACAGGTTATTTGGCATTTTAGCCAGTAGCTCTATCTGCTGTTCAATTTAAGTATTGCAACAATGCAGCGGTTTAAATCCTCCACGTTTTTATGTGTGCAAAAGTGTGAAGAAAAATGGATTCTTTACTTGCATATATTAGTGTTTTACCTCGCATTACATATTTTTTAGCAAACTACTATCTGTACAACTTCTTTTGCTTATTTGTTGTTTTGCTGTTGCAGGAGATCACCCATGTGTAACCCACCACCCATCACCAAGACCGCCTTCACAGGTGTGCAAAAATCAGAAAAAGATTTTTTTCTATATTAAAAAAGTATTTTTATCCATCTGTTTCCATTCGCCGATGGTTTATTATGGTGGTTTAGTGATTTACACATATTATCAGATGGGAGTGACAACGGAACATTTCATAATTACGTGGTTGTCTGGGCTTAAGATTGTTTACAACATTTTTGTTTAGTAAATACAGTAGTTCATTTGAAAAATATAAGCAAAAAATATTCTTTATCTTATCCAGGCTCATATTTTTTTAAAGTTTAAAACTTTTTAATTTTACCTTAATTAATTTTACCTAGAGATAAAGTTATGCAATTGTATTTTAATCACATTACATAGCAGATGGTACTTGAATTAAGCTGTTTTTTGAATTAGGAGAATTGAATTTTCTGTCACTTACAAAAAAATATCAGGTTCAAGATTAATTTAATGTTCTTTTAAATGGTGCAGGATTTCTAAACTACAGTTGCACATATAAAGAGAAAGAAATGTGACAATCTAACAAATTACCAGTATTACCCTTTCTTAATATCATTCTCTTTGAATTTAAGTAATAGTGAAAAAAGAGTGAGATCAATTTTTTTAAAAAAGATTTTTTAAATTAACTTAACATATTATGTATGGGAAGAAGTCGTCTTTGGGTCTGATGCATTCTAAAATTCCAGTTTTTTTAGATCAGATGGGTATTATTCTGAAGAGTCCTGCTTCGTTCTCTGCTGTGTGTTCCGGTACACAGTTTGGCTGCAGCCTCGCATCTGTGCAGCAGAGTGGGCTCTCCCAGCAGTGTCTGATGTCGCATTAGGCACGAGAAGAATGCCGCTGACGTCAGTGCAGCCGCTGTCAAACAGAGAAGCAGCCCCAGTCAGACAGACAGACTGACTGACTGATTGACCGACTGACTGACTGACTGACTGACTGATAGGCTGACTGACTGGCCGACAAAAGCCAGAAATGAGACAAAAGAGTCAGGAGGAGGATACTTGTTTAGGATCAGTGGAGGAAGTGATGAACGTAGCAAAGAAAGAGGAAAAATCAGACAGGAGGCAACAGCGAAGCTGCCTGCAAACAAGGGGAATTTAGGGTTGATTATTTTTCCCAGGTAGAACAAATGTTCAAAAGCACATGGATATTGATTACCTATATATCACATCAGCTAAAAAATCGTGCATGCTATTTAAAGCTTTTTATTATTTCTTATTGATATTTGGAGGTGTGTATATATTATTATGTGTTTTTTTTTTTTTTGCTAGGCTGTCTTTGAGGGTCATGTGTCGTCAGATGTCAAATGAAAGGGACCGATACTGTGATGCTGCCATAATTGTTGATCTGTATGTGTTTACCTTTGTGTTATTAATGCTAAATGCATATTAGCATGCATACACACACAATGCTGGCAGTTCTCAGCTCTGCTCCCACACCTCTGTGAATTCCAGTCCACGTCTTGCCATCCTCCCTTCCAAATCCACAGTGCGGTCCTCTCAGGCTTTAGGAACAGCTTGGGAAGAGCTGCACGTTTAGCTACCAGGGCCGTCAAAGCAACAGCCTTTTACCCTCTGCACACACAGCCTCACCAGACAACACTATCTTACACACACCACGCTGGACTAAACCACCTGCTTCCTCAAAGCTATGGATGTTTTTATAGACAGATAGGACAAGGAGAGAAAATCATGATGTGTTATGGTTAGGCTCCCATACGGTGTGTGTGTGTGAGAGAGAGTGTGTGTATGCATGCGTATGTGTGCCTGCATCTTTGTGCATGTGTGATATCCTTGCGGTTGCTAACCATGTCAGGACGCTCTGAACAAGCCTCCGGTTTGTTCCATGCTGGATAGTATTGATGTGGATTTAGACCGGCTTTGAGCTTCTCATTGGATTTTCTTTTTTCCACCGTCTTCCCTCCATTTCTCTGTAGCAGACATGGGCAGACTGCTCTTCATCCTGCTACATGACTGGAATTACACATTTTATGAATGACACCATCAAGCTTACACCTAAAATGACTCAGTGTGTGTGTGTGTGTGTACTGTTAGCAACAGAATGTGAGCGTGTGTGTGGTTTCTCTCCTGTGCCGTCACTGGTTTCGCTTTGTTATTTCCCCGTCAACATTAATTTGGACACCCAGAGTTGACTCCGTGTGGCTATTGTTGACTCCGTATGCCACCCGTCTCTTACGACTGTGCTGGATTTGTATCAGACTAAGTCTCGCAAAGGAAGATCTGGATTTCCAGAGCAGTTTCCTGGAGCCTTCTGCTCTGGTCCTCCTCCAAGGTCCACACAGCTGACTTACCTGTCCAACATGAAGAGTCACCCATGCGTCTACACGGGGTATCCCAGCTTAACTGTGTGCGGTGTGGGAGACCCCCTGCCTGGACCGTCCACCGGCCCTCTGAAGCGGACTCTTACTGACCCCATGCCCTCCTGTCTTGCCCAAGCAGAGGAGGCTTACCAGAAACTGGCCACCGAGACGCTGGAGGAGCTGGACTGGTGTCTGGACCAGCTGGAGACGCTACAGACGAGACACTCGGTCAGCGAGATGGCCTCCAACAAGGTAAGATTGACAATTAAAAAAGTTTGCACCAACTCATGTGAAGTGTTCATCTTGTGGACCTAAATCTTTGGGTTATCGGACTGGTGTTTGTTTGTCACCTACATAAAGAAATATAAGCGAACATCTACATAGGAATCTCCCTTTTGTGTGATTAAAAGGACCTGAACCTATAGTTTAGTACAATAATTTAGGGCTAAAGATAAAATTCCTAAAATTACTGAGGTTTCTGATAAATTGGTGAAGACCAGAGTGCTGCTGTATCTTTTCTTTCCCCCACAAATATGCAGGAGGTTACAGAATTTACTGACTGGCTTGATTGTTAGGCTGTAGTGTCCATATGTGTTAGCAACAGGCTCGTCATGCAGGCCAGGGTTTGTGCTGTGAGCATGCTCAGTGGCCTCCAGTGCATGTGTGGTAGGAGGCTGCTGTGCTGCGCTGAATGCTGATCGACTCCGGGCTCTGGTGATGTCACACACCGTGATGTCATACGAGTCGGGGGACGGACCGAGGGGAGACGCAGAGAGGACAGACAGACATGATTACACATCTTCTCTCCCAGTCTTCCCAGAAAAGAACTGGGAGCTCTACCTCATTTCAGAGTAAATGGATTTTTTTGTGTTGTTTTGTTTCTTTTTTTTTTTTAAACCTGTCACTGTTGCTCACCGGCACAGCAATCACTGGTTGTTATAGCAACAGCCAAAGACCCAACCAGCCCGTCTCTGACAACACACAACTACACATGCAGCCGTCTCCCACACGTACCCATTACTTTATGTCTGTACCCTTTAGGCCACTAACAGCCAAAAGAAAACTTGATTAATCAGCAAGAAAAAAGAATGAAGAGACTAAACTGTCTTCCCAAAATTATGCCCCTCGTGGACTCACAAGGTAATGGCTGGTAGCGCTGGTTTAAGAGAGATGGGGTGAGAGAAACGCTCGGCTTCACTGTTATCTTCATTTGTGGTGGCGGTTTAGGAAAATTGTTTACGTGATTGCAAAATCTGTGATTTTGTGGGAGCTCTTTAGGAGTACTTGGCTAAGATTTTGAGGTCCAGTAAATATTCCAGTAGCTCCAGCAATCAAAGCTTCCGACAACGGTTTCAGATCGTCAGTGTTCATTCATCGACTCTTTGACCTTGCCACTTCCTGGCTGTGCACGGTATCATTTTCATGCGAGCTCCTGTGGATCTCCTGTTTGGGTAACCTAATTCTCCAACAGAGTAAATGCCATCACTGTACATCTGGCAACCGTGCAAATATGGATTTTTTTTCATACGCAATTTTAAAATTAGGTTTATCGTCAGATCTTACATTTGCTACATCAGCTGTATTTTACACTGTAGATTCGTTTGGCCCGTTTTTGACCTGTTAATAAAAAAATAGCATTCTTAAAAGTTTTTTATTACATAAAAAGGCTTTGCTAAACTTTTAGATTTTGTACTAAAAATATGAGAAAGATGTCAATATTACCAATTTCTGTAAAAGTTGTTGTTTCCAGATTTAGATCATGAATGGAAAGAACATACGCTTCTCACTGTGAGTGCATTCATTGAAAAACAGTAGCAGTAATTATTGTTTTGTTGCTCTCTCACGCAACAGTCTCCCACCAGAGTAAATGTCTAATGTGAAAACTGAAAGATCCGCTGGGTTCTGGGGCTATCGACAGCTGTAAGTTGTTATTTTTGGTCACTCTCTTGAAGAACAAATTGGCCACCAGTCACAGCTATGCTCAGTGTGACACTTTCCAATTTTTACCCAATAGTTTCTATCACACCTCTTGGCAGAGCCATCAGCATGTTGGTTGTGTACTATATTAGTATGAGTGGGCTGTGTGTGTGTGTGTGTGTGTGTGTGTTGCCCATTGACTCATTTGCCTCAGCATTAACTGTAAATTACTCAGTGTTGGGATGTCTGGATAGGTGGGGTGTAAACTAAGCAGGGATCACACTGGTCCCTTCCCAATCCCTGTAACTGGTGATCCCTCACAACAGTCGAGCCCTTTTTAAAATCTCTATTTACTGAGATGTCTCCTTATTAGATGTCGCTTTAAATACTGTCAGTGATATCAGTGTGAGGATGAAATTACACTGAAATTCAGAGATTTTCTATTAATTGGACCACCAAAGGATGAAATCACCAAAGCCCCACTGACTTTCGTTATGACTAGCTGCATGGCCTCTAATAAGTGCAACTGAGATTTCAAATTGGTTCAGAGCAGACTTGTTGTCTTGTTTAGACAAGCTATGAGCAAGTGTTCTGTTCCCAGCACTTGTGTTTGCTGTTTATTCTACCAAAGGCTTTTCAGCGATGAGATCATCTCATTAAAACTCTGACTGAGGTTCGATTCTTCTTTGCGGCCGAAGGGGGCACTACGTCCTGCTGAGCCCACTTCAGCTGTGACGCTCATTCTTTTTGCCAGATTAATTGGTTCCCGTAACATTTTAGCGGAGATGTTGCTGTGACTCACCTGGTATGAATAGGATATGAAAGCTGACCTAAGCTTTTCAGTGTCATTTCATGTGGGATGAGGTAACCAGTGTTTTGTACAAAACACTACACAAGGTCAGGTGGGTGGCGCACAAATGCGTGTTCTCACTCACTGTTGTGTGCGATGTAAATATTGTGATACGTGCGCAAAAACAAAATCAGCCAACTGTGTGCAGACGTCGACATACGTGCAACATTCAACACCACAGGAATCAAAGGAAAGGAAAAGATTTTCCATTAGTTTCTGGGCCAGCCAATCACAGTGCAGGTGACCTCAGCCGTGTCACCATCCCAGCCAATCAGAGGGGATGATGAGCTCACACTTCTTTCCTATCTGGGTCCCTATTTGCTGCATTGAAAGTGTACACACACACACATACACACACACACACACACACAGTAGCAATCAGGAAGCCAGCCCTGTTTGGAGGCTGATGACCGAATCATTTGTGCCATCCCGGAGCTTTGACATCTAGCAAGCATCCGCAGCATCATCAATAATTCACCAGCTCAGCAGTGTGTTTCTGTGTCTGAGTGAGGGTCAGTGCATGAACGCACGCGCACGTCTGTGTGTATCGCAGCGTGTGCAGTCACGATATGCTCCCTGTGGATCTTTGGGGAGCCCGCGTTCCTGTGTCCTCCTCCCTCTTTGGCGTCTCTGCTTCCTGGAAAAGGCTGGTGTCCGTGGATTTTCACAGGACAGGAACGTGATGCTTCAGCCGCTGACGCTGCGCCACCTTGGCACTCAACATTTTTAGGTTGACATCTGCTACTGGAAGGAATTGCGGGTTGTTTTTGTACCTTGGATACCTGGTGCTTTCATCATCTGGAGCTGGCTATAAACATCTACCTTTCTCCTTCCGGATCTACTTTCTTGATTTGTCAGTATGCCTGAAGCAAATTATCTGCTTTCTGTGTCCTGGGGATATATAAAGGTGAGGTTGTGACGCCTGTGGAATCCAAATTTTTAAAATGTAGATAGATGGAGCAGGCATGTAGTTACACCATATACTTGTTATATATATATATATATCACCAACCTTTCCCTATTTGGAATGTATTTATTGGTCTACTACACGGTTTATTTTAAAACATTTTTCTGCTGCTATGAATTTTTTCCTTTCTGGTTCGGTATTTAAGAGCCGCCCAATGGAAGCACCTGGGTGGAATTCAATGCACTGGTCTGTTTTAAGGAATCAGTGCTGGTTTATATAACGCATCGGTTGAGCTTTCCAGGGAATATTTGCAGTGGGGGGCCGATAATTTAGTCTTTACAGCCATTTGGGTCAAGGGTCCTCTGAAAAACATCAGACTTCAAGGGTTCTCCGCCACAACATTCAGTTTCCCTTTCAAATCAAAGACTGGGACTAATTTAGATCCTGCCACTCCAATTAGGCAGAGGGTGGAGACGAGAGAATAAGATACAGGAGGGACGGAGAGAAGCTTGATGCCTCAGTAGAAACTCCTAATCTTTGCCTCTCCTGTGTGATAAAAATAAAACAAATGCACATATTTCCTTTTTTTTTTTTTTTTAGTTCAAGCGGATGCTGAACAGGGAGCTGACTCACCTGTCAGAGATGAGCCGCTCAGGGAACCAGGTGTCTGAGTTCATCTCCAGCACCTTCCTGGGTGAGTGATTGAGTGATGACAGAAAAAGAAAAGAAAAGCCTCCCCAAGTGATACCATACGACCAGAAGCTTACAAAATACCAAAAGTCAATCAAAAACACAGATCTCAAGCTTCTACCTTTTCCTGTTTTCTCACAATAAATGTGCAGCAGCAACTTTAAACCAAGCAGGAGATAACACATGCTTCCTTTCTCCACCCAGACAAGCAGCATGAGGTAGAGATGCCATGCCCTCAGTCACAGAAGGAGAAGGAGAAGAAGAACAAGCCCATGTCTCAGATCAGCGGGGTGAAAAAGCTTCAACACTCCTCCAGCCTCACCAACTCCAATATCCCTCGTTTCGGCGTTAAGACGGAGACCGAGGATGAGTTAGCGAAGGTGTGTTAGAGTTTATTTTATAGACCGACGTCTTGCACGTGAGGTGACGTATGATCATTTTGTTTCTTTTTTTCTTGTAAAGGAGCTGGAACACGCGAATAAATGGGGCCTTAATGTTTTTAAAATCTCCGAGTTCTCTGGGAATCGTCCGCTCACAGTTATGATGTACACAATATTCCAGGTAACTCCCGTTTTCTTCATTTCTAAACCAAAAGGTGAATCTCTGAATTCGTTGTGATGTTAAAGCCTGGTTCTGTTCTCCTTTCCAGGAGAGGGACTTGTTAAAAACATTTAAAATTCCACTCGACACTTTCATAACGTATCTGATGACCTTAGAAGACCATTATCATGGAGATGTGGCTTACCATAACAACATCCACGCTGCCGACGTCACTCAGTCAACTCATGTGCTCCTCTCCACCCCTGCCCTTGAGGTGCACGCACACACACACACACACACACTAACCAGCACACTTCAACAATCAGCTTCAATCAAACTCCTGCTCAAAGTCCAATCAAAGGCAGTTGCTTGCAAGGGTATTTTTGTCCAGCGCCTTGACTCCCTCTCTCCTTCCTCCTCCCTTCTTCCTCCCTGCATTCCCGTCTCTTTCTTTCCAGGCTGTATTCACAGACCTTGAGATCCTCGCTGCCATCTTTGCAAGTGCAATTCACGACGTGGACCATCCTGGAGTCTCGAACCAGTTCCTCATCAACACCAGTGAGTCTAATTATGGCTGTGTTTTAGCAGCTACGTCAGTGACTCATCGGCACGCGTTCGCAGACACACACGGGTGTTAATGACACCAAACACAAAAAGCGAAACCAAATTAGTTTTGGTGCGCTCAGAGCAACTGTTTATATTTTCCGAACATGAAATGAAATCACATTTTAAAGGCAGGAAAAGGTCTACACTTTCTAGATGTTTCTTACTCGCAGTATTGGATAATGAAATGCAGTTAAAAGAACAGATTAGCCAATGTTACGTAAGAGCGTAACCAACCCCACATAGGACAGACGGCACAAACTTGTCCACTACATTGGAAACCTGTTTGTGTTTCCCTGAGCCAAAAAGGGGAATCCCTGCAGTGAAGGCGGGGTGAGTCATCCTCGTCTGGAGCTACAGGAACGATCCTCTGTCAGCCACAGAGCAGGATCTCCTTTCTCTGCTCCTCTGTGGCCAAGCTAATGCATCCTAATGGAAACTCTAAATACAGATAGGCGTCCTTCAAATGACACAGAGCGTGCGGGGGAAACCTCGCCCCAGAAAACGTGCTGATGGCGCTCTGGAATGTAAAAGAGGAGCTCATATTACGTTGCATTCAAAGATCTACTTTGGGGTCACCGTTGCGTGACCCGTGCGTGCTGTCACTCGCTTCCTGGCTGACTCGTTTTCTCAATCTGGGTGCAGATTCAGAGCTGGCGCTGATGTACAACGACTCGTCCGTGTTGGAGAACCACCATCTTGCTGTCGGTTTCAAGCTCCTGCAGGAAGAGAACTGCGACATCTTCCAAAATCTGACAAAGAAACAGAGGCAGTTACTGCGAAAGATGGTCATTGACATCGTAAGTGTTGTCTTATATAGATATACAGCAGGAAATAGAAGCACCGGACTAAGCTTTCACTGTGTTTCATGTTTGTTTTTCTGGTTTCTTCCAGGTTTTAGCAACGGACATGTCCAAGCATATGAATCTACTGGCCGATCTGAAAACGATGGTGGAAACTAAGAAGGTGACCAGTTCTGGAGTGTTGCTGCTGGACAACTACTCTGACAGGATACAGGTCAGAAACACCACCTGCCTCTCTTCTGATGGAGGGGGCACCCACGTCCGTTCTCATTCATTTCCACTTATTTCCAATTTATCAAACTTTATTTTCAGACACTTCAGACTACTGTACTCTTGCTGTGGTGCGATTAGACACACACACGCGTGTGTGTATGTGTCAGGCTCCTGTTTGAGACTTTGTCGTCGGTTGTGTTCAGGTTCTACAGAACATGGTGCACTGTGCAGACCTTAGCAACCCTACCAAGCCCCTGCAGCTGTATCGACAGTGGACGGACCGCATCATGGAAGAGTTCTTCGGCCAGGGGGACCGAGAGAGGGAGAGGGGCATGGAGATCAGCCCTATGTGTGACAAACACAACGCCTCAGTAGAGAAGAACCAGGTAACACACACACCCACACAAGCGCACAATACTTGTTAGGCAGCGCACACAGGTGCTCAGTGACTGGACGTGTGCCCTTCCCCCGCTGCAGGTGGGCTTCATAGACTACATCGTTCACCCACTGTGGGAGACGTGGGCTGACCTGGTGCACCCTGATGCCCAGGGCATCCTGGACACGCTGGAAGACAACCGGGAGTTTTACCAGAGCACCATCCCACAGAGCCCTTCTCCCACCTTGGACGAGCCCGAAGACGGCACCCGGCCCCCGGGAGGGGACAAGTTCCAGTTCGAGCTCACGCTGGAGGAGGACGGCGAGTCGGACACGGAGAAAGACAGCGGCAGCCAGCCGGAGGAAGATGAGGAGGACGAGGAGGAAAACAGTTGTACGGACTCCAAAACTCTCTGCACACAAGACTCCGAATCCACGGAGATCCCTTTGGATGAACAGGTGGGGGAAGAAGAGGAGGAGGAGGAGGAGGAGGAGGAAGAGGAGGAGGAGGAGGTATCCCGTTTGCCAGGATGTGTGGTTGAGGAAGAGGCAGCAGAGGAGGAGGAGGAGGAGGAGGAGGACAAAGGGGAAACCATACAGACATAGCAGAGCCTGGACAGCTACTAACTGATCTTAGTAATGACAGATGATAATTTATAGAATATTTTGGGGGTTTTGTGGCGTGTGTCTGTGTTTTTTTTGGGTTTTTTTGTCTGTGCGTGGTTCTAAAGCGTGCTCCGAAACCTTGGCCACTCCTCCCGCCAGCTTCGTTCAGACACGTCCACCAGTACTTCGTCACGTTTTTTTGCACTCAGGAGAAACTCCTCTCATTCCCGTTTGTACTGAAGTGGTGTGGTCCTCCTTTGGCTTCGCGCTCCTCCCCTCTGTGAGCTTAAAAACGGCGGCGGCGAGGCGGCTCTCGGCCCTGATCCCGCGCATCGTCGCCTCCCGGCTCCTCCGCATCCTCCCAGCCTCGCCTTAAAATCCTAGCAGTGTTTCTGTGTTTTATGAAGTGCCCGTAATCTCCAGAGACAATTTTCATCGATTTGAAACAGAATCTCCCCCTACCGTTCGGTCGTTTCCTCCCCACCGCGAATTAGGAGGAGTTCGATGGTGCTGTTCTGCTGACGGGACGGCTCGGAAGCGAAAGCCGCAGCACACCGGGGAGCTTTTCCACTGTCGGAAGTCTTCCTTAAACTTGACTGATATAAAGCTCAAATCTAAACAGCCATGATGCTGTCCTAGACCTCTCTAATTTTGTACTGTATGTAAGATTCAGATATTTTCTAGAATTTACTTTTGCAAACTTAGGCTTTCTCTTGTTAGCACTGAGGGGTGGAGGTTTATTTTTGGGGTTTTTTTTGGTTTTTTGTTTTAAAAGCGGGGCAGAGTGTGTCAGTGTTACGAAGGTGTTTGCACTTGCTCAGATAGCATTTATACTACTACTCTCATGCCACTATGGTCACATCTGCTCAGTCCTGTGAGGTTGAAGTTAAAATCGATCCGTAACCATTCAGCCAGAGGTACGTTTTTGGTTTTTTTTTAGCAGAAAAGAGGCTGGAGCCTGAGGTTTCGTTCTTTATTTTTCTCTCTCTCTCACTGAAAATGAGGTGTGGAAGAAAGCCTTTGAATTTTATTATCGATGCCTGCAGTTCTTTGAACACGCCCTGAGACAATGCAAAGCTTTGTAGTCGACGCAACAAAAGCACCTTTTTTTAGAAGCTTGATTTGCTCTCGAAAAATATCCAGAAGTTGTGTTGGTGTTTAAAAACTACTGGGATGATTTTATACCAACCCTCTGAAAGCTTTTATTACCATTGTTTGTTTCTTTGTTTTATTTATTATCTTACGCTGCATACTTCCTTCTTTCCAACCTATTTACCCAAGCTTTTACATTTATTATGATTCTAATTTTGCTATACCGACTTTACACCCTGTTGCTGTCTGCTTGTTTTAAACAAGACAATCAGCATTATCGAGTGGTCACCAGAAAAAAATATTCTCCACCTAAAATATTCTAATGCACTGATATATTTATACACCATCACTTTTGATCATTTTGATCCTTTAAACCTCACAACACAGAAATATCATCACACCAGTCACTTCCTCATGTCTCCTTTTACACCAGAAGCTGTTATTCTTTGGAATGGTTTTTTTTTATCTGTTGAGTCTTTTTTTGCAATATAAAACGTGGTACAGTAAATATTTCACTGTAGCAAACACCACAGAACATGCTTGCCAGTAATCTAAATCTATTTTATTTCCTCCCTGTGTACATAATCTCTGAAAAAAAAACAACAGAAAAAATCTTGAAATACTGCACATTGCTTTTCTAAGACTATTTATATCACGTATCATTTCCAAATCTTTTATTTAAACTTTTTTTAGTTATTATTATTTTGTGCCAAGACATTGTTTTCTCTTTATTTTTATTCACAGACACCTAAAGCCCTTACCTATAATAAAAACCCCTGGTTTGACTGCTGTTTACAAACATATATTTATTGTGCTGTATATAATATATAATTATTAATGTTACTACTATCATAATGCCGTTTGTTGTAAATGGTCGGTTCTTATCATCCCTTTTGGTGATGGTGTGTTTGTATTACGTACCTCTTGTTGAGAGAATGTTTAATCACACATGAGCTTCAGTGTAAAAAAGAATAAGGATGATCATTGAAGTTTTTGCTTATCTGAAAACTAGCTCAATGACGAGGGGGAAGCCAAACCTTTGTTTTCTTTTACCCGTTCCTTGGGCCTTGGGCTGTGCCTTAAATTTAATGCATGTCATTTATTTTAGCCTTTTTTTTTTAGACTTATTTACTAGTTCCCTTTTGCTGCATTAGTTGATCTTTTGGCTCTTTTGGGTCTTAATTTCTCTTTTTTTAAATTAAATTCCAGGAAGAAAAAAATTGTTGCCTTTTGCCAATCACAGCCAAAATTGCTATCTTCAAAGAAACGCTGCACCAGAAAACGTGTCAGCACAGAGACTCAAATCAGCTCCTGGTCATGGATTCACTATTTTAGTGACGTGTGGTCCACAGTCGTGATGTCGGACAGTCATATTTGTTTCACCCCTGCCCTCCACTCCAACAGCGTTCCTCTAGTAAACTCCAGTCGGGTTTTACTTTCCTACCAGTGAAAGAAAAACCCTTTTTGGAAAATGGGATCCCAGGTGAGGCTTTGTTTCCCTGGTAGGAACAAAAACCCGGCACGGACACGGCCCCCGACTGGGTCTCGACACCCCGGCTCTAACGGAACGGAGTGCAAAGGAAGGACGTTCGGCCACAGTCTATAAAAGCACAGAGGCTCTGAGATACATCTGCATGTTCAGCCGCTGCTGCATCCATTACGGCTGAAACACTGACGGTGTGTCACGTATCAATGCTCGGTCCACACTTTCACTCATGTTATTTGCAATATTTCAATTTCTCTGACATTTTTCTGCCTGGGCAGAGGAGAGAGTGTGTATATTTGTGTACAGACGGGGTCAGGGGGCGCTATGGTGGGCTGAGTGAGTACATTATTAACCCCAAAATGGGATTCTTCTTTTGACACATACTGTAGATCTTAAACAGCCCTGGACCAATGGAAGCAGTGGATTCTTATTTCTTGTTATGTGTTCTATTTTTATGGTATTAACAGAAACAAAATTAACTGTAATTTTTAAAAAAAAAAACAACTCCAGGGCATTTTGTTTTTCTTTTTTCTTGGTTTAAGTCCTTAGGATGCCACTAGTCTGGAAGTTTTACAAGACAATTAAAATGTTATTTTGAGGATCCTCCAGTTAACTGCAGTTATTGGATAGCACTGTAGATCATACACATTTCTGTAAAAAAATGAACACAAAAACAAGGAAAAAACTTTTTTATGCCATGGATGAAATAAAAGCATGGGTTAAATCTGCTCAATCCCCGTTTTCTTGCTGTGGTGGTTTCTAAGGATAATATGAACTATGGATTGGATGGACTTGCATTCAAAACCATGAACCTGTTGTTGATTTTGGATGGTTTACAGTAAAAAGGGCATTTTAACCTATTTCTTCTGGCTTGAATGTCGCCATCTGCTGTTTATATGCGGTAGAAGAAGTCGTCCCCAAATCAATTGAATCAAACTTTATTTAAATAGCATCGGAAACCCAGAACCCCAAAGAAAAACAAGAGGAGAGGAGAGGAGGAGGGAGAGAGGAGAGGAGAGGAGGAGAGGAGAGGAGAGGAGACCGCTGCAGTTGCAGCTTTCTACCGCTAGATGGAGTATGGCTCCTCCATGTCTACGAGGATGGAACAAACAGACCAAAATCATTAAATTTGATTTATTTTCTATATACTTCAAAACATATTTCGCACCTTGCTTACACTCTTCCAAACAAATCTATTTGGCTATAATGTAAAGTTATACTGAGACTATGTGGGCATATTTATGTCACTTTTAGGTAAACGTCCGTGTGTCTCACACGCACACACACGTCTGTACGTATGTGCAGCACTGATCTAATCTTGGAATTAACAGGAGAATCGCGTAAAATGAGTTTTCCCCCTACTGTTCACAGTAACACCTCTTCTGGACATGACACAAAGCTCAATGGACACCCAGCAGGAACAGCAAATAGTACGTGAATATTTTTTTTTTTTTTTTTACAAAAAAGGTATACACAAAACAATACATTATATGATGTAGTTCAACATGACACGGGGCGCACGTCCTCAATCACACACGTTTCCATGGCTTTTTAGGTTTTTTTCTGGAGATTGTACAGCAGTTTCAGAGCCTTTCTGCCAATCACACTGCAGAGTCGCCACACTCGGGGACGGGGGGGGGACTATTTACATTCTTTCATACAGTATTGCACTTATTGGCCCATCGCATCTCGCAGCAAGCGCTGCGACGATGCTCCTAAGTCTGAAACACAGTGACATTTATATATGTATATATGCATTTATGTACACACACCTATCTTATAGAGTTACTAAGAAAAGTCAAGTTTGACTTCATGCAAGTGTTTTGGAATTTTTCTTCAATGATGCAACACGCGAGGGGGGGGAAGTAATGTTTTGGCACGTCCTTTTCTGAATTGCAAAGGCGTTCTGTGTGTTTCTATTGGGGTTTTGTTTTTTTTTACCTAAAATACACGCTTTTTTTTAACAGGGTGACGTTTATTTTTTGGAGAACGGATCTGAATTCATCGCACAAACATGACCAATAGCATGCTGACTGAAAAAAAGGTTGAGTAAAAGTTTATATGGCTGTTTATTCAGTGCACGATCAGCTGATTGGCGCTACACGCTCGGCTGCGTCTCTTCGGGGGGTTTCATTAGTGGAATGCGGGGTTTTTGCTTCCGAGTGGGATTAGTTTGACCAAATGTGTCTGCCGATGTGGCAGTACGCACGATTTCTGTTTTGGCAGCATGCTGATCGCGTCAAACCTACAGAGGATCACGTCGGAGGCTACGATATACTTCACACGTCTACACACAGCAGAACATCAACACACACAGAGGCCGTTTAAAGGTGCTACAAAAGGCCACTTTTCATAATCCAAAGGTTTGTGTTTTGTTTTAACAAACTTGAACAAAACCATCGTTGCGCGGTCGTTATGCTGCTACATCCTCTCCTACACCGGTGCATAAAACCTGGCAGCGTTAGAAGACAAAAAACCTACAAAAGGACAATAGATCATTTCTATTTTGAATGAAATATTAATTAAAGCCCATTTTATAACGATGTGGGGGGGTGTTAAAGGTCTAAAAGATTAACTGTACATTATCACCGGGGACTATTTTGAGCCTCATCAATCACACTCGTGACCACGCTGCGGAGCTGGAGGATGAAAATACGGCGTCTTTCTAAATACTCTGGGGTTTATTACAGTCGTATCTAGTGTACCTGGTCTGTGATATTAGGTGATAAAGTTTGGAGATAGCACGACAGTGAGTGCACTACTCGGGAGGGTTCGAGCTGGAGCTCGGAGGAGGCAGCAGGAGCAGGAGTGGTGATGCGGAGGGAGCGGGAGCGGACACCGTACCGCCGAGCAGGATCCGTCCGCGGCCACTAACAGTTGCAGCCGGGCTGCTGCAGCGGGGGGGCGCTGTCCGTCAGCTTGGTGCTGGGGGCTCCCGTGGTGACGGCCGGGTCGCTGTCCAGGCTCTCGGACATCTTGTCGCAGATGAGGTCGACGAGGCGTTCGAAGGTCTGCTTCACGTTGATGTTGTCTTTGGCGCTGGTCTCGAAGAATTCAAACCCTAAAAACAGAGCAGGGTTAGAAGGCGTGGGGCCCCTCGGCCACAGGGGCCACGGACATTGTGGCCTCACGACCTACCCAGCTGCTCGGCCAGCAGCCTGCCGCTGTCCACCGACACCACCCTCTCCTCCTCCATGTCACACTTGTTCCCGGCCAGAACCACCTGGGCGTTATCCCACGAATACGTTTTTATCTGGGTCGACCTGTGGAGAAACAGCATCAAAAGCTGCCAAAAATAGAAGTTTTGCTGGAGTAAAACCTCTCAGGCCCTTTCTTGGGTGTGATTTCTTTTGGCAGAAGGGGAGCATGAGGGATGGTCGAGAGGAAGACGTGGAGGGGTCGAGAATGCTTATACATCACACTGATCACAGCACCATGTCTGCGTGAATCACTCCTGGCGGAGCTGCAAAAGTGGGTCGACTGCTCCTCTTGACACAGATACACACAAGAAGTTTCCCTCAGAATGATCCTATTACCCATTCATTCTGAAATGTCCCTTTTTAATCTGCTCTTAATTATGGTTAGCGCGGATTGCTTTTTTTATTCAGTGTAACCCAGTAAATACAAAACTACAGTAAAACTGTTTAGGGTAAAATGCTAAACAGTATAGATTTATTGATTTTAAAAGGTTTTGCTTTGAAAAGTTTGGAAAAAATTTCTATTCATTTTAAGGATGATGTTATGGTAATTTGTTTGAAAGTACAATGTTTTCTTGAAAGTTTCTTAGTGTTTGTGGGTCTGTGGCGAGCAGCAGGAACGTCACATCGCTCAGGTGTTTCAGCACGGAAGGTTTTGAGAGAAGGACGCCAGTTTTGTACGGGCGAGTGTTTAAATCTATCGAGTTTGTGCAATACTGCACAAACGGCGTCGAATCTGTGTCAACTGGTTGTTATGTATATATTTTTTTAAAAAAAAAACACCTTTAAAGAGGCAAGCTGCACCTTGCGCGAAAGCAGGAGGAGTTTCGGAACGAATATGACGAGACGGTGGTGAGACGTGAACCTGGTTCCGGACACGCAACTGGGAGAGATGGATTAAGAATAAAACTGGTCATTAAGGTACCGCATATTTTCTTTTTAATACATTAAAATATGTGTAATATTTGTACTTTATTTAATCGGTGTTATTACTCGTTGCAATAATACTTGATGAACAGCAGTGGGCGCAATGCCCACATACAGTACTGTGGAACTGGGTCACATTGGTGACCATCTGACTGGGAAAATTCAACTTTTTGGCTCCTTTTTCAAGAAAACATTTTCTCTGGCGGTATTATTTAATAAGGCAAAGAGAAAGACTAAAAAAGGAGGTATGACATAGAAAGATACAGCAATTATCAACTCCCTGACAGTCTTTACTTAGTATGACATAAATAAATAGAAAACCAAAATGTGTATTTTTCGAGTTCCAGCCATAGGCAGACTAAAGACTCTTCAATTACAATCTGTGATATAGGATAAGGCAGAAGCTCTGGGGGGAAATGATATTAGAAAGAAAAACATCAACTTCCTACAGCACTATTACATTTTCCCCATGTTTGGGCTCTTTCAGGAAATGAGCAGAATGTCAGAAGCTCACGGTCCAGGAAAAAGCCGTTGCCTCGGCAACCTCACTTTTTTAGCAACCTCGTCACAAGCCACGACCGAAAGAGAAGGTGGAGTTAGAAGCATAACAGGGAAAAGAATAGAGCCCATGTAGGGGGAGAAAAGAGGCTTTCTGCTAGCACAGCGCTGACAGGCTTGTGCAGCGGCTGACATGTAACGCTGTGATGTAACAGGACGGGTGCTGCCACTGACACACTTGGCTCTGTTCATTACCATACCGCTCACAGACGGCTGGAGCTGCGGCGCCCGACCCAAGCAGCAGAGAGCCTTCGGGATGACCGGAGAGTCTGCCTCCGACCCCACCTCATGGAAAAACCTCCTTTTGTGCACAGCTGACAACTGGAGCGCAGACGCTGCTGCTGATGATTCACTCATCATCAGATAATGGCCTCCCAGAAAATCAGAGACATTATGAAGCCTGGTGGTGGTGGGGTTTTTGCTGAATTACTTTTAGAACACGACGCAAGGGGAGACTTTTGATGGCCAACTCTGAAATTATGACATCTATGTGCAAATAATGTCTATGAGCTCTTTAATTAAGACTGTCATTGTTAGAACTTCTCTGCTGAAGGGTCACTGACATGGGAAATGACATAACTTTCATGATTCTGGAGCAGGAATCTTAACCCAGAAACCTGATTTCCTGAACCCCGCCTGATGTTGGAATGAATGAATCAAGGTAAACGTCAGACTCACGGGCTTTTGGTGACAGTTATTGTTTGTGTGACTCACAGGGGCCGGGACCTCCTCCCGGAGCTGCAAATCAGGCCTTGATCAAAAGGCCGACATAAACTACAAAGCAGAAATGCCTAAAGAGATACCAGAGTGACAAATTCCCAAGGATGGTAGATGTGATAGGTGAGGGAAGAGCACGGACTGTGTCAAATATATAACAAACGCCTCCGCGGGCAATGGGAGACGAGGCTACGTCACAAAAGCGCACTGAAACAGGCGTGTCAGATAACGGCTGAACTCACCAGTCCTGCACGGCGCCGAAGGACTCCTCATTGGTGATGTCGTACATTAGGATAAAGCCCATGGCTCCACGGTAGTACGCGGTGGTGATAGTCCTGTAGCGCTCCTGGCCCGCTGTGTCCTACACGCAGAGACACGAGGATCGAGCACTGCTGTTAGTCTTCGGATTATAATTACTCTGTCGGGCTCAGCGACATTGATCGGACCCTGCTCGGCGTATTTCATAGTTAAAGAGTTAAATGAAGAGACATCCATCTCTGTCCTCTTCTCACAGGGGTTATTTCAGTCTTAATGGAGCAGCTGTTTAGGTTGTTACATCTACAGAAGCTAATTGGCGCCACTGTGCGTGGCGTGGAAGCGATCGTTATGCTAACTGCTCCGCACTGATGACATGCCCAAATCAGGACTGCATTTAATGGACTGAGGTGATTGATTCTTTCCTCACCTCAGCGAAATAATTGCTTAGCTGTGCAGCACACCCAAGTGTATTTGGAGATTAGCTGTTTAGAAACCAAAGGATCAGTGAAATTTTAGGATGGCTTTCCGTGCCAAAAGCAAAGCAGGCAGGCACGTCGCTTGTCCACCAACGGCCCTGGGGGAAATAAATAAATAACTAAAACGACCTTTGCAGCTTTTGCTACAAGATGAAAATGCTAATGAATCCCAATTCAGCCGGACGCTGCTGCTGCTGCTGCTGCTGCACAAAGAGCATTTGTCCATTACGGAGGAGAAGAATGGCGAGCACTTGAGTTTGTTTGAGCGTTTTTCCTCATGATGTCTTTGGAGAAATGCTTCCCGGACCTCTGTGTCTGTTGTTTTGTTGCAAGTCAAACAGTAATAATCCTGTTTGTGTCGATGCCGCACTGCTGTTCCACCCACAACAAATGTGTTTGCAGGCCTGTGTGAATCATGATGGAGGGGTTCTGGCTGTCCTACTTGGCTCTTGTTTAACAGCAGGCCGCCACACGGCTCCTGCATCTACATCAGCGCGCGGTTGTAGCCGGAGGACGGCTCTGACCTTCACTCCGCAGAAACACAGCGCTCGCATTCTGTCAGCCGTTCGCACACACGCAGCTCAGGCCTGCTGTCAGTCATTTTTAATCTGGCAAGCTAACCTTAGCATCTATTCTGGAAAGTCTTTTGTTTTTCTTTCCTGTCCTCACTAAGACAAAAGTTTAAAAAGCCTCTCTTGCAGCCTGTGGCCCGTGGACAAACTCTTCAAACCCATTTGTGCCATTACTGTGCGCTGAAACGTGCACTAAAAACCTCTGGGTATGGTTATTGCCCCAAAAGTCAACTATTGGAACCAAAAGAAAAGACTTCATAGCAGTGTACAGAAAGGATGAGAGGAAATTGTCTCTTTCTCCAAGCTGCCACAAGACAAGTCACGGTTCGGTTTCACACACGTACTGAGGTGTTGATTCTGCGTGTGTGTGCCAAACTAACACTTACCAGTCTTCTGTCAGTAATGTTAACACTTCCATCTGGCTCTGTGCATACATTAAATGGAAAAGCAAAGGAAACCATTGTTCTGCTACCGACATATGTAAATTGTGCGTATGCGGGAGTAGGTGGGTTTGCAAGTCCAGAATAGATCTTGGGAAATGAACTGTGTTCGAGCACGCTAAATCTGTGTGTTCTGGATTGCAATTTAAGGAGGAACAACTCAGCATCCAGTCCAGAGATTAGCTGCCAAAGGCCTGAGCACAGGTTGGTTTTTTAACCTGACAGACTGGAGTACCTCTGCATTCCAACATGGAAATGTGTGTGCCTGGAACCTGCAACTGTGGCTTGTTTAGTAATGACTTTGACAAAAAAAACCAAAAGCCCCTGACTCAAAGCCCCTGACTCAAAGCCCCTGACTCAAAGCCCCTGACTCTGTCAAAGATGAATGGTGATGAAATGACTAGATCGAATAAATCTGACTTTCGGTACCAGCCTCCCACTTCAGGTGTGTTTGGTAGCCGGACATTTTTGGCTCTGCTCTAAATGTTTCATGATCACGAGTTAATATTTCATACCCAAATCTGCAGTTTGATCCTCTTGTCGTTCTTGTACACAGTTTTCACTTTGAAGTCAATGCCCACGGTGCTGACGAAGGCTGAAGTGAAGGCATCGTCGGCGTAGCGGAAGAGGAAAGACGTTTTGCCCACGCTGCTGTTGCCGATGATCAGCAGCTTGAACATGTAGTCAAAGTTCTGGTCGCCTCCCTCTCCCTTCCCTTTCACGTCCTGGGTGGCAGCCATCTGTAAGTAGAATAACAAAAGAACCATTCACCTAGAATTAATGCGACGCCTCTGAGAGCGTTGGAAATGGAACGGCTGTTACATAAAACAGAGCAGGAAGTACACAACAGCAGTAGCTCGATGTTCACGTGCGCCGTGCGAGCTCTGTGAACACGCCGCCGATCAGAGGTGACAGAAGGCTGTGTCAAGTAAACCAGCATGACCATCACAGCGGGACGATGTATCGATGGGCATTAAATATAAAGCGTTCCCAAGCGCCGAAGCTTGTTTCTCAAATAGTTCAAATGAAAGTAATGGGTAATCGCTGATGTTATTTACAGTTTTATTTATGCGTGCTTTTGTTTTTTTCACAGTGGACATTTTGGGTTTACAATGAACCATATAAACGTGATGCTTTGCTTTATCATTTTAAATCATTTTCTCACTTAGTAAGACCTTATCTATTCAATTTGCTGATGTACCAATTTATAGGTTTTAAAAACACCCTGGTGATAGAAACGTGGTCATCTTTGCTCCAAGGTGAATGTTTGGAGCAGCCAGCTACAGACGACGCCGTGCCTCGGTGTGGCAAATTCAGCATCACTCTCTGGTCGCTTCCGTGTCCAGAAAACAGCATTTACAAGGACGCTGCTTTTAATCCAGCAGCCCTCCGCTGACATATGCACACAACACATAATAAAACAGCCGGTTTTATATGAATTACCGCGGTGCAGAAGAGCCGAGAGCCGCATGCCAGCTAATGTTAGATGAGCAGCGCTGGGCAGGAGGTCATTTTTTTTATCAATTCGTCAAATTCTTCCGTAGACGTCGGATTAAAAACCACCTATGTTCGTCGCTAACGTCGCGCGGACAAACCTGTTTTTTTTGGGGGGGGGAGGCCTCGACACTATTTGCGTCTGGTTCGTGTGTCAAATGTAGTCGTAGAATTCTGGTTCAGCACCCGGGAGCTGTCCCCTCCGCTTCTGGTGTGGCACGCGCTCTGTCGCTGACGCGGCTGGCTCGCGTGAGGCGAGCACGAGCAGAGAGCGCGTTGGACGCGCGCGTCTCTTCCGTCACGTGCGGACGTTTAGATGAGCTGGGAATTGTAGTTTTTTATGAATCCGTTGTTGACGTTTGACTACGTTGCGTGTTTACGTGTCTAACGAGATAAAACCGCATGAAATAATTCCTTTAAAGACTCGCGCGTGTGACGATGTTACGGCTCCACTCATCGTGGCGCTTACCTTTCCATACAAATCCATTTTTTTTTTTGTTCTCTGTAGCTTTCTGGTTCCAGATTCACTCTGTTAGCGACACTCACTATCTGGACAGCATCATCTGTCCCTCCGTGGATTTTTCCCCCTCCGAGCAGCAAATATAATGGCCACTCTATTTGCGTCACTCTCCGCCGGTTTCCCTGCCGTCCCCCACCCACGCAGCCGGCAGCGGCTGAACAAATAAAAGGCTGGAGTGGTGTATGAATAACATCATTAGGGGCCTTTATACGGGCGCATCTGGTTTGGGCTAATTTAATATGGGTCCACACCGACTCCCTTAGTTGATGTTAAGTATAACATAAGCGTTTTTTTTAGTAAATGGCGTTTTTATTACGTCTGAAACCGACAATGTGGGCGCGTAAAGAGCCTCCTGCACCAGACATAACAGACATTATTTAACGGGCGCAGCCCCTCGGGGGGGTTGTCTGTCCCTCTCTGTCAGCGGTTTCCTCCGGACCCGGCGACAGACGCCTGGTGGGGTGTCCGTGAAGTTTCAGGGCGGATGGAGGCGCCCTCGCCACCCATTGACTGGGTGATCTCTGCAGACTGCGCAGAAGGGGGCGGGTCAGGTAGGTGCGCAAACATGTCTGTCCCAGTTCTGTGCACATTCACCCAAATCACTGCCAATCTGGGTAGGTTCTGCCTCGATTACGCACATCAAGTATTTATACACGCAAAGCGTCGAGCGGTTCGTTGCCTCGTAGATGTTTTGCACCGATTTCGATTACGTCCTGAAACTGCCAAGGTTTTAATACTGCTTGTAGACTCGTTGAGTAGAGGAGGGCCTTCTTGGACTGCGCAAAAACGCCTGCAGAAGTTTCATCCGACCATGCGTTTCTTATATTTCCTCTGAAATAGTGCGTTAAAGGAAGCTGTTCTAGACCTTTCTGTGCGCATAAATGTTGTTATGGCACCATCTGCTGCTGGAAACATGTCATAGGTTTGACCTCCTTAAAGGTCGCCATGTGGTAAATTATTCACCCGGCTGTTCTGGCAGATATTTAATAACAGCTGCACCAGAAAGCTCCCATACTGTTTGAAAAGAAGCGAGGTTGTTGCTGACTGAGTAACCCTAACCCAGATTCTCCGAGGAAAACCAACAGGTGCCAAGTGTGCCTTCGCAGGGACTGATATTTTTATCATGTTTGAGAATCTCATTTGAAAACAGTCAGTCAGAGATTGTAAGACACTGATCTGTATTATTATTTCCTATCAAATCTGCAAAGGGCTGCGCCGTTTTATACCTTTCTCAGCCCGGACTGTCTCGTGATAACCAGACTGGCTGTAAATGTGATGCAGGCTGAATGGAGGACTCCATCGATGTGATTCTGCAGGAGGGCGACGGGGTCTTGTCCCCCCACAGCCCCCACCCTGTCGTCTCAGCCTGCGTGGGGGCCCTGTTCACAGGTGTGTACGGAGTGTGGAGCCTCTTTGCTCTGCCTGGTTTTCGTACCATCCCTTGGAAACTCAAGGTACTTGAGACGTCCTCTTTTTTTTTTGTTCTCAAAAAAAAAAATGAAGTGAGTGTGAAGTGTATAAAAAAAGAGGAAAACTCGCACATTAACGGCGGTGTGCTTATTTCGGAGCCTGGTGCTCTGTCCTAGCAACAGATGTGGGAACAGAACGGAATGGTAAGTGTGATAATGTTTCTGGGAAGTTACGCTGCAGCATGCTTTCTGCACATCTGTTTTAGTAAAATGAAACATCACCACTGTTTTTATCATCTGTGAAAGGAGAAAACTACACATTAGAGCATGATTTGCTGCTGCCATACAAGAGACAAGTCGATGCCTGAAAATAGATGCCAATATTTCCTTTGGTCATCGGGGTAGATTAGAGACAATCAACAAAACTGATGTTTTCATCTCAATAGTGTGTTTTTTTTATTAACCCAGCTTGTGTGTTTGCACTGTGGCTCAGGTTCCTTATTTACCCTCCAGTCAGTCTCAAACACTGAATATAATGAAGCTGCTGGAGGGACGCGCAGGTCAGTTAGTGGATCTGGGGTCAGGAGATGGAAGAGTGGTGAGTGGGCTGTTGTTTTCCCCCCAGAACACACACACACACACACACACACACACACATACGTGGCGAATCTTAAATTGCAGAATCTGTTCTTTGAACTGACGTACTGATCTTTGAGCGGTTGTATTTGCAGGTCTTTGCGGCCTCCTCCAGCGGTTTCAAGTGCACAGGGTTTGAGATTAACTCTATTTTGGTGGCTTACGCCAGAAGCAAGGCCCACTGGAAAGGCCTCTCCAGCAGCCAGGTGACCTTTGTGAACAAAGACTTCTGGAAGGTAATAATACATTTCAATAAAAAAAAATTTTCCACACACAAAAAGGCCGGTGTTACAAAAATCTAATTCTAGATCAGAGTTGTTTATGTGACCGTGTTTCTTCCCAGACTGATTTATCTGCTTTCAACAACGTGACCGCTTTTCTGGCTCCAGGAGTGGTGTGTATGACTTACTGCTGAGACACATTTGGTGTGTGATTTTTTAGGTAATTTAGTTTTTTTTGATTGGTTTACAGATGGAGGTTCTGAGTGAGAAGCTGTTAAAGGAGCTCCCTGACGATGCACGTGTCATTTCCTGTCGTTTTCCCATCCCAGACTGGCCAGTGCACTCCTCTGTCGGCTCTGGTCTTGATCAGACGTTTGCTTATGACATTGGCAGTGTTCGCTCAGTCCTGAGAAAGGTTCCAGAAGCTGTGGTGTGAGCTTTTCTGGTGAATCAAACATCACTAAAACACTCTTAGTTTCAACAATGATACATTTCATCCTGCTTCTCTCACAATGTTTGATAATTCTGTGTTGTAGATTACGTGTTTCACGGGAGGTCACTCTGAGATTTTGTTCGATATGGTCTATTTATCTGGACTATCTGAGCCCTGATAGTATAAAGTGAATATGCTGCAGTTTAAAAAAAAAAAGCACTTTCAATTACCGTATACCTAGGGGTTGGGGTATTCCGCTAGTAATCAGAAAATACGGCTCAGTTCATGCAAATATAAGTATTATCTACCTGATGTGTACTTATAAATACCTTGTCGAATCCAGACAGTTTTAAGATTGTACGGGTCCTGCTTTTTTTCTTATTTTACGTTAAACACTCTGATTTTCTGCAACTGGACACAACCGCGCCTCCATCGTGTAGTTCTTGGAACGTCCACCCGGGGGTGCTAGTGCTACAAAATGGTGCCGCAGTCAAATCTCGCTCATTTTTAAAAATGAGTTTTCGACTTTGTTTTCTGCTTTTTTTTTTAAGAACATAGAACAACGAAAAACATTTTCCACGGCTGCATTTACAAAGCAGCTGGGCGAAAGACGCTCAGGCTTAATTAATGCTGTGGGTGGAATCTGGCAGTGATTCAGCTGATCATATGAACGGTTTAAAATTAAAAAAAAAAAAAAAACCCAAAACGCATCCATGTCGTCTCCACAATTTCACGTCCGTTCCGTCATCGACGACAGTGCACTTGCAAAATCGGTGTCGTTTCGCACAGTGACGTCAGACAGGGGGCGGCAGACATGGGGCGGGGACGCACCAGACTATAAAAGCTCCCGGAGGGACTTTCCGCGCAACATTCTGAGTGTAAATCTTTGAGTGGCCACTGATGGAAGTACGGAGATACAGCAGCCATCAGGAGATAAACAACAGCATGTGTGATCCGGCGCAGAGAGCCTGCGAACCCCGCAGGAAGAGGGCCGACGAGCGCAATGCGCCCCCGGAGATGGCCCGGATAATCACCGATCTGGCCACGGGGAAGTGCTACTGCCGCGGGAAAGTTTTGGGAAAGGTAGCGCCAACAGAGTCCCTGTTGCCACTGCTTCATTTATTACCACCAACAAAGAACTCCCCCCCCCTGACTAAATGTGTTTTTTAATGCTCGTTTTATTTTCCAGGGAGGTTTTGCAAAGTGCTACGAGATGACCGACCTCTCCAGCAATAAAGTTTACGCAGCCAAGATTATCCCACATGCGCGCGTCTCCAAGCCTCACCAACGGGAGAAGGTAAGCGCGTCACAGCCGCGGTCCGCGCCGAGGCAGCACTGAGAAAAAGAAAAAGAAAAACCTCGAGTTTGGTGTTTGTCTCCGCCAGATTGACAGAGAGATCGAGCTGCACAGAATATTGCATCATAAACACATCGTGCACTTTTACCACCATTTCGAGGACAAGGAAAACATCTACATCCTGTTGGAATACTGCAGCCGCAAAGTAAGTCTGAGAAGTTCTCATCGACCTAAACTGCAGATTGGTGCATGTAACCCCGATGAGAAGGCATGTTTCCCAGAGCTGACAGGACCTTTGTGAGGCTGAACTCATTTAAGTTGAACTTGTGTACATTTCTGATCTGATTGCAGTCGTTGGCTCATATCCTAAAAGCTCGCAAAGTGCTCACTGAGCCGGAGGTGCGTTATTATCTAAGGCAGATCGTCTCGGGACTGAGGTACCTGCACGAGCAAGAGATCCTGCACAGAGATCTGAAACTGGGTAAGGAGCCTCAACCTGGCTGTGCCTTGGACCCTGGCTTGCAGACCGAGCGCTCATCCTCTCCCTCTCCCTCTCTCTCTCTCTCTCTCTCTCTCTCTCTCTCTCTCTCTCTCTCTCGCTCTCCCCTCAGGGAACTTCTTTGTGAACGAGTCGATGGAGCTGAAAGTTGGTGACTTTGGTCTCGCTGCCAAGTTGGAGCCGGCGGGAAACAGAAGGAAGACGATCTGTGGAACTCCCAACTACTTGTCCCCTGAGGTCCTCAACAAGCAAGGCCACGGCTGTGAATCCGACATCTGGGCTCTGGGCTGTGTAATGTAAGTAGAAAAACTTGCAGATTAGTTTCAGATGACTTTAGATCCATTTATTCACCGTCTATTTACACATCATTTAATATCTTTGCCATGTATTAGCTTTATGGCTACACCGCCTGCCTTGAACCTCCGGGCTGGGATGTGTTCTGTAGAATCCACCTAAAAGCTTGCTGTCTGCTCACCTCAAGGTACACCATGCTGCTGGGCCGGCCCCCGTTCGAAACCACCAACCTGAAGGAGACGTACCGATGCATTAGAGAGGCGCGCTACTCCCTGCCCTCCTCCCTCTCTGCACAGGCCAAGCAGCTAATCACCAATCTGCTAGCCAAGACCCCGGAGGACAGACCCAACCTGGACCTCATTCTGAGACACGACTTTTTCACACAGGTCAGGCGCCGCTACCGGCCTCTCTGGCCGTCGTTTGCGCCCCTCCGCTCGGCCCCGTAGATCGGCGTTGTGCAACCTCACCCACCAGCTGCACGCTGACCGACTTTTGTTGTCCGCAGGGCTTCAGTCCAGAGCGTTTGCCGGCAAGCTGCTGTCACTCGGCGCCAGATTTCCACGTCTCTAGTCCTGCAAAGAGCTTCTTCAAGAAAGCCGCCGCTGCACTTTTCGGCGGAAGACGAGAGAAAGTCAAATACTACGAGACGCTGAGTGAGTATGACGTCAGGCCTGTTGCACCGAATTCGCTTCTAAAGCGACGCCCACACACCTGCTCCTCTTTCGCTACTTTGAGATAATATAAACAGGAAACCTGCGCATCCTCTGATCATTTATTTGCTCTGACGGCAAGTCACTAAAGCCGGGAAACACCTGTTTTTCATCTTGGGTTTTAACAGATAAACTAACCAAAGAGGAAGAGGAGATTTACAAACTGCAGCATGATCTCGAGAGAACAGCCATCACCCAGCAACTGAACCAAAAGGTCTCCGAGGTAAGCAGCGTTTGTTACCACTCGGGAGGGTTAGTACGTAATCTGTGCTGCAGACAACCCAGTGAGTCACTGTGTTTCAAGAATAAACTTCCTAAACATGGCAGATTCGGCCAAAGTGAAGCACTTGGTTGTTTTTTTTCTGTCCAACCTTTGAAGCCAACCACTCTGAACGTGTGGGCGATTATTGAGTCACAGTAGGAAGAGCTGCTCTAAATCCCACAGATTTTAACTCCTGTCGTCATCATTTCCCATCTAAGAATGGAAGTCCACTTCCGCCATCTGCCGAGAGCCCCGTTGCCCCGGCAACAGAGAACCAGCCCCCGTCGTCGCGAGATACCATCCGTCTGATCGTCAGAGGGAGTCTGGGGAGCTGCAGCAGCAGCAGCGAATGTGAGTTCACCTTAATTTAAACGTGATGACAGTTTGTTCCTCGGGCTGTTGATCAGGATTATACTAACGCGTCCGCCTGATGTTTCCGAAGGCCTTGAAGACAACACGACCGGCAGCGTGGCTGAGACGGTTGCCAGTGTGTTGAGGGGATGTCTGGAGAGCATGCCCAGAGGTGAGCCCACTAAATGAAGTAACACCACACAACTGGACCTTGCCTTAATTTAATGATGAAATAATCCCCCGCCGAGGGCTGCCATGACCCCACTAAAGCCGCACTTCTGTCCCTATTTGTTATTAACGTGTCTAACTGATCACAATTCCAGCCCAGTTCAGTCTGCATTTACTATAGAGAACTTGTTAGCCTTGAGTCCCCCGGCGCTGGTGCCTTCTAATCCCCCCTCTCTCTGTGTCCTCGCCCTCCAGCGGATAATGTTCCTAAGGGATCAAACAGCTGCAGTCTTCAATGGGTGACTAAATGGGTGGACTACTCCAACAAGTACGGCTTCGGCTACCAATTGTCTGATCACACCGTGGGAGTTCTCTTCAACAACGGCACTCACATGAGCCTCCTCCCAGACAGAAAGTACGCGATCTGCTCTTTCACCGCGCTCCAACTCCAATTCATGAGTCACTCCGTGCAGTGTAGATGGCATGTTTAGTCTTGCTGTATTCTACAGAGCGAGACGGAAATCTACAAATGTGTGGTTGTCTCTTCCCCCCTTCAGGACCATCCATTACTATGCAGAGTTGGGTCAGCGCTCCGTCTTCCCAACGTGCGAGGTTCCCGAGCACTTTGTCGGCCAGGTGACTGTGCTCAAGTACTTTTCCCATTACATGGAGGAGAACCTGATGGACGTGAGTGACGCTTCCGTCTATTTTTCATTCCTCAAGGCATCGAAGACAAAGCCTTCATGTCGTGACCTGTATCATTCC
This sequence comes from Tetraodon nigroviridis, assembly GCA_000180735.1. Taxonomy (NCBI): domain Eukaryota; kingdom Metazoa; phylum Chordata; class Actinopteri; order Tetraodontiformes; family Tetraodontidae; genus Tetraodon; species Tetraodon nigroviridis. The sequence continues at coordinate 302,356 of CAAE01015023.1, read as the reverse complement.
AACCTGTTAACTCCTTTGCTTTCCCAGGGCGGAGACCTCGGGACTATGACGGATGCAAACATGCCCAGACTCTACCTGCTGCAGTGGCTCAAATCGGACCGCGCCCTCATGATGCTCTTCAACGACGGCACTTTCCAGGTGAACACATGCACAGAATTGAGTTCCAACCATGTTCCTCTCTGCCGGTCTGACCACGACCGCACTAACCCAAACTGTTCTTCTTCTGAAGGTCAACTTCTACCACGACCACACCAAGATCATCCTCTGCTGTCAGAGAGACGAGTACATGCTGACCTACATCAACGAGGACCGCGTGTCCAAAACCTTCAAACTCAGCTCCTTGTTGACGTCGGGCTGCCCCGCTGACCTGCGCGAACGCATGGTCTACTCCCTGAACATGCTCCTGCAGAGATGCAGCTAAAGCTAAAACTGACCCATCTCGGACTGAATCGAACAGACAATTTCATCTGTTACGCGGCTGTAGAACCAATTTCAGAAGGATCCGTGCCAGGAGGACTTGTTCAAGGATGTAAAATGACAAGTGATTTAATATTCGGAGACTTTCTCGCTGTCGTGACTCAGCAGAGGCACAAGTGAAAAGCAAAACACCCAGCTGGACTGTGGACGAGGAAATAAAATGTAGCAAAATAACAGAGGATCCCAAGGGCTGATAGGTTGATAGAAGAAGGATTGAGGATTGTTGGTGCGAGTATGTTGGTACGAAATGTGTAACCAAGACGTTTTTTAGGGAAGAGAGGGTTGTTTTGGAAGTGAATTCAAATGCTGGGCTGGCCCCATCTGAAAAATGTATCATACAGCTAATGTTTTGTAGAAGCGATGCATAAACTGGTGCTCTGAGTGTAACCAGAGCAAAACTGTGGAATATAAATGGTGTACAGCATTTGTCACAGCCAACTTTGCATACGAATGAGTGGATAATGCTTGTGGATGATTATGATGACTGTGTGTGTGTGTGTGTGCGCGTGTGAGTGAGAGGGAGATGGGGGGGGGCTAAATTTACACCTTTAAACTGTGATTGTTCTCTTTAATAGATGGACTGAGCTGAGAACCAGAGCATCCTCCAAGGGTGCCCCAAGAGCCATTGTCCCCATAATCAAATGTTCTGGATAAATTATTGTGTTAAAAAAAGTGCAGTATTTATTTATTTAATAATAAAGAACATTTTCTAAAAAAAAAAGATGTAAATGCGTATTTTTCAGCACACTGGTCACTCTTGCTGTGGGCTTCAGAACCATGAAATCAAACAGTCACGTGGGGTTGGGAAGCCAGACAAGCCAACAACAGGACAGAGCAGAGAGGAAACGTCGTACTTTTGCAGCAATATTTTCCCTGACTGAAAATCATTTAGGCCTCTTTTTCCAGTAGCTGATTATAACCATGGAAACGAGAAGCATTTGGACCAACCTGAAAATCAGTAACAGCCACGTGACATGAAGGTGACTGGATTTCCACGCTGGGAGCTCTCGCGGAGCTCCAGCTGTGACATGCCTCTGAATGTGTCACTGCTAACTTGCTATCGATGGACTTCCGCTCCAGCCTCCCTGTTCTCCACATGACCATATGATTTGCTGAACACCCCTTCACCTTCTGTGCTTATATAATGATGTGCAACCGCATGTGCATGCCTGAGTCATCCCCTTAAACGTTCACTCAGAATATCTGTACTGTTCAGAGTTCAATAATGAATGCCTCATGCATAAACATACCCACACAGACAGGAGCAGAGCAGGAAGTAGCAGACAAGAAGGCGCAGCAATTATTAATGAAGACATACGCAGGTTTGAGTGCGTTTCTTTTGACAGTAATGGCTCCTGGATCGGAGGGTTGAAATAGATTTTGATGTTAACAGTATTGCTTTTTTGGCCTTCAGGGCCATTTTTCCCCAAGCATTTTCACAAAGAGGTGCCACATCTCCATCAAAAGTGTAGAAATAACAACGTGGCGCCAATAAAAGGGCTCAGGTTGTGCATAAAAGCAAAAGTACACAGATGAAGCCAAATGATGTCCTCATCATTTGTAAACCTAGGTGTTAAAATCTCCAAATGGGAGTTGGTCCAACTTTTCCGGCAGCCGAGGTCAAAAAGCTTTGACTGTGAGTTCACTTGGTGTTCTTGTCACTGACATGTGGAGAAAAAAAAGTGTTGATCACAGTACTAGTTTTCAGTATCACCCACACAAAGCTGTTATGCCACACGGACAGGAGCGTTCCGCAGCTCTGAAACGAGCCTCAGCTGAACCAGGCTCGGGAGCTGTTCCACTTTCATCATAAAGTTTTCTGCTGGTGGAAGAGTGAGTCACCTCCACATTAAAAGGGGTAGTAGGCAGACACACCAAGTGTTGCTATGCAGGCACGCTGGATGCATTCTGCAGGACCTTTGCATATCAACTGTCAGGGCTCCTCCTCCCACAAGCTGGACTGAAACAGAGGGAGTATCTCTGATCTCTGTCCGGCCTCTGCTGGAGCCTGCAGAGGAACAGTATCGACCAGAGATGTGAGCAACACACATCAGTCAAAGCAGTTCAAGCTCAAGTACTCCGGTTACACCAGGAGCGTGTGTTCAAACATGTTAGAAATGTAAGCCGTTGTGTGTGTGTGTGTGTGTGTGTGTGTGTGTGTGTGTGTGTGTGTGTGTGTGTGTGTATGTGTGTGCTTGACTGCATATTTGGGTACCTCCCTGATGTGTTGCTGGGAATGAGTCATCCTCTAACTTGGCTCATACCTACAGTGCTCTGTTCCTCTCGGCTTATTAATTTCTGTATTCTAATGGTTTGTTACTGTCTTAACTGCAAGATTTTTAGCTCGAACATCCAAAACCAGTCAATATTTAAACAACATACCTGATGCAGGGTGTGAAATTCAGGGGATTTAATGGTATTTTCCCACTTTAGACATGTATTCCATGCATTAAATTAACCAAATTGACCCGCGGTGACCTCATCAGGTCTCCTACGCCACAAACTCCTCAGATCGTTGCTGAAAACGCTCATATGTGTAGATGAGAATCACAGGATGATGATTTCTGAAGATTCGATTCCTGCAGTCCGTTCTTGCAGGAATGTCTGCACTCAGTTCCTCCTCCACAATGTCAGCAGAAAATGTGACTCCATTAATGGAGTCACAAATGACTTGCTGTCTGCTTTAATACGAACATCACATGAATGTGTGGGGGCAGCCTTGTGACAAAGGACAAAGATAATGTTGGAAAGGGCAAACAGAGACACTCCACATTGGTGGAAAATCCATGCTTTAGTACAAAATGTAACAGCAATACAAAAACTGTAGTTGGTCTCTAATGAATGTTCTATATTCAAGGGCACATCAGGAGACCACGCTGGCTCGCTTGGCCAATTTTCTGTAAATTGCTAAAGGTCATACACGCAGTCTAACATGTCAATATTTTAAATAATATGACCCAATTTTTCCTGAATTTAGAAGTTCGTTGGTGCAATTTCAGTCAAAAACAAATTCTTGTCTTCTCGCAGCGTGGTGCCTGCTTTCTGAACCAGACTGGTTTGGGAGATAATTACTGCTTCACTTTTCACTAAAATAGCTTCAATCAAAGAGAAACAGCGGTTCATCCAGCAAACGAGTGGTTTCTTTTTTTAAAAAATACATTTTGCACAGAGAGATCCTGCATTGAATAACTACGACCTGGTTGACTGAGAACCTACACAAACATCTAACATTTTGTTAACTCCTAGCATTTCAGACACACAAGAGTCAGGCTGGTTTCAACAACTTTGGTCTAGTTGAAGCCGTTTTTTAAATGCGAACAGAGAAACCTTGCACATAGACAAATAAAAACAAATGTTAGCCATGGCAATAGAAATACACTCTAAGTAAAAACACGATGGCGTTAAGGTCCTGATCTCTTATTGTAAAACACATTCAACTGGTGTTATGGTGAAACTGGAGCATTTATCTACGACCTATGAACTGTGGGAAGTCTGTTAATCCAGCCCGGACCTGAGGAGGTGTTAAGTAACATTTCAAAACTGTGACTCACACTCTCTCATTGACAAAGTCTCTCTTTCACACACACACACACACACACACACATACCACATTGGGGTAGGGCTGCATTGCTGATCCGGTTACTGGTTATAATAGCACTTAATCTTCGCTCTACTAATTTCTATTGTTGCCAAAACAGTGGTTACGACCGGTTTAAACTCAGAATCAGATCTTCCTCAGTCAGAATCTTTCCCACATATCTCCAATAATCGGAATGCTATGCAGATCTATTGACACTCTTTGCGTATTGAGAGGTTCATCTTTACGTCAGTATTGAAGGTAAATGTGTCCAGTCATCTGTTCAGACAGAACGTGCGGCACAGATGCAGGGGTGGGTGAATGTTCAGTGACGTCACCTGGAGGAAGACCTCAGGACGACGTCAGCCGGAAGGTGCCTCTCCACACAACACCACCTCTTCCGACGAAGCCGCGAACACAGGCGTTTCACCGCACATTTTCCACCCAGCGATATATTGGTTTTTCTGAAGCGAGGGTGTTTCTCGTGAACCGTGTAATGCTATTATTTCCAATTTGCTGGGTTGATGCTGAGAGTTGCACACACTCACTGGGGAAAGGAACAGAAATATCTGTGGATGGCATGCAGCTGAAACGCAGTGGCTTTCGGTAACACATTCCCATCCCTGAGGGGTGGTTTCATTCATGAATAATCTCTCTCTGCTTGTGTCTGGGAAAAAAAGATGCAGGTATGAGGTCAATCCAGAATGGTAAGGTTCCTGGGCGTTGCTTTGAAAGACCAGTTAATGAACTAATCAATGCCTCATCTCTGATAAGAGGTTGCCAGCCTCCACTTGCTCTCCTATTCAACGCATGCTACTGTTTCCATGGCAACTGGTATTCTCATCCTCGCCCTCACATAAACATCCAGCTGCACTTAATTTGGCTGCTCTCCGGTGGATGTTAGTCATCATTCTGTGCAGACTTTCTCCTTCAAATGCCTAAATCATACTGTTTCATAAAATTGTGCATTTGATTTTTTTCCACTTCACACACGTGCACACGCAGCTGACATCGATGACGCAGCCCTGTCAGACTCACCAGGATTTGTGTTTGAACTGAAAACTTTTGCGAGTTTTATATTTTTGATGTTTTTAGAAGCTTCTTTTCTTAGGCCGTAGTGTTATCAGCGAGCGGAAGGCGCTGGTTAGCATGGGCTGGCGCTACTCACAAGCTCTTCATCACTTAGATAATGATCGCCGCTGAGACTTCTTGTTGTTCTTCAGGTTAAATTAGTCACTTCTTTTTTTATCTTTGGATTTTCCTCCTCCTCTTTTCCCCAAAGCGCTTGTGTGGTGTTTTTGTTTTTGTTTTTGTTTTTATTTTTACAGTTCATATTATCTCACCACTGGTCTCTCTTCAAGTGTGACTTATTTTTTAGACGTTGGACATATTAAAGAGGGAAGGAGTGCATTTAAACATCTGTAAAATACAATTTTGATCCAACTCTACCATGTTGGTTTAGAGAAGGCTGTGGGTCAGTATATTTGGTCTTTCATGGGCTCTGGTTGTTTGGGCCCTGGGCAACTATTAAACTTCACATCAAGTTAGAGACTCCGACAACTGACGAGACACAACCTGATAGTTTGCATAATCCTGAGAAGGCTCTCTGAATGCCCTCTGTGCTGGGCTGTGTTCATTGCTGGGGGTTTTAAATATGTGTTATCTGAAAATATAAAAAGACGGACTGGAGCAAACAAAAACAATAATGTGGCAATGTGGAAAGCGTTTGGGTGTTTAGGAGGATGCGTTAAATGCGCCTTGGTGACTACCCCAAATAAAAGCAGCAACACAGACAAACAGCTTTACTCATGCCCACATAAAAGTGACATAATGGCTGTGGGTTCTCAAAAGTTGTGTCTGTGTATCTGTGTGTCAGCTAATAGCCCACCTGTGGACCTAAACCCAGGTTTATGCAGCTTTGTAGTTGGAGTCCTTTCCACACCGGTGTTTTATGTTTGCGTGTGACTATCTGGTAAAATCCCACACACTGGTTTCACAGCGACAGTTAACAGCCAATGTGCTGACAGGTATGCGTGTTTATCGTGCAGTGCTCAGCAAAGCGAGTATTTCGTGGTGAATTACGAGCATCCTTGGCTTGACTACTGAGCAGTATGAACATTTCTATTTAAAATAATCCAAATCTAACAGTTGGCCCGCAGAAAAATGAAGCTCGTCACAGGCTGATTTTTAAACTCTTACACCTTAAATTCAATGAAAATGTCCAATTCACCAAAGTCTCAAATGTGTTTTAGGAAGATTTTTTTTTTTTACTAAGCACTTGGGTTTCTTTTGTCAGTGAACTGAGACAGAGTGACACAGAGTTTCAGAAATGTCTGCAGCTGAGTAACAACATTTAACAGCCACCCTTCCACCATGAACAGCACAAAGATGTTTAACATTTGAAATAAAGATATCCTGATATTTACCGATTTACATGATTTATGTAGTTTAGCACCCACTGCTGTCCTCTAAGAGTCTCTTTGTGTCTCAGTACAGAAAAATCTCTTGTTCATTGTTTGTTAATGTGAGGATGAATTGTCAAAACCCAAAAAGATAATAATAGCCTGATACCATGCAAAACTATGAGTGAGGCTGAAGTCACGAGGTGGGCATGCACTAGCTTCTTTTTTTTTTTTTTAGACATTTATAGGATGAGATATTTATCAGCCTAATGGATTTGTCTCAAGCTCTTGAGATCACATGACTGATATGCACACAAAAATACTGAATGTGCACATCCTCACGATTCAAAAAGCCTCCCAAAAGCATAGAAGAGTGTAATTAGTAAGTGTTCAGCTGGTATTGAAAGCCCCCCTGGAAATCAAGGCTGTCAGCGGCATATTTCCAGGGACTTCAGTGAGATCCACCTGTCGAGCAATTTTATCTTTTCAACCTTTCTTTGACTTTGGCTCTTGTCTCAAAAAGTTTATTGTGGCAATAAAGCTGCCTTAACTGATTTTGAGGGAGGAAAAAGAAGGTCTTTGCCCATAACGCTCAATAATGTTTGACAGTGTGTCTTGTTTCATTTCCAAACCAAATGAATGTAACAGACTTTACTGACGCATTTCCCTGATAAATATAAACACTCCTGTCACAGCTTCAGCTGCAAACATTTTATTGTCAGCTGCCTGAAGGGACAGAAATCACAAATGAGGCTTTTTTTTCTTTCACTAATTATCTAACACTGTGGAGCCCTGCTGTTTCATCATCATCCTCATCAAATGATGTCACTGCGCCACCAGAATTGTGAACCAGATAGCAAAACAAAGACAAAGACTGTGTCTCTGAAACTGATTTGCATGTATACCATTTACCCCAGACTGTGCATTGCTCTGTTTATCTTGTTCACTGGATTTTATTTCTTCTTCTGTGTAGACATTCATTTCTGTAAGCTAATTTGCATCAAGGCCATTAGTGACACACATAGAGTTCAGAGGGTGCAGCTGCATGGTGAACAAATGAATGAGCGCCATGCAAAAAAATCAACAAATTACCCCAAGAAACCCATAATAAAACATTCTTAATGGGATAACATTAGGAACATAATGTTGCATGACGCTAAACATTGAAAGAAACTCGTTCTTAACTGGTACTCATTAGATGGTTGCTAAACTCCGTGCCTCAATTTTTCCCCAGCCTGTTCGGTTTTTATGCAGCCGAAAGAAATCTAATTCTGGGGCGTGGAGAATCTGCCAGGTCTCCAAACAATATCTTTTGTGTTCCTTTGTTGTGATGCAACACATTATCAAGATAAGAGTGAATCTAGTCATGCAAAATGTTTTATATTAACAAGGTGCTCATAGACACTTTAGCGGAGGTTCAAACTTGCACAGCATCGCTGGTTGAGGGTGGAGCTGTGAAGGGCATGCATCTGTCGATCCATGAATGTGTGAAGCAATCACACCTTTCCTTCCAGCAGGGAAGGGCTGGCTCTCTAAGCACAAGGTTCCTGCACTCCAGATTATCCCGGTCCTTCTCTTCCTGTCCGTCTGTTTCCTGAGTTAATGGGCTCTCGCTGGCCCCTCACAATGGGACAGCTGCGGAGCCCTCAGAATGCTCGAGTTCAGCCAGAGCGACTTTATTTTAGTGGCAATGAACTTGAATTGTGATACATGCAGCTGGTTCTTTGGTTCCCCGTTTCAGAAGGGCCCGCTTGTTTGTAATCGGTCACGGCTATTTACTTTTTCACAGCTCACACGTCCAGCCACTCCTTGTTCACTATCTCTTCATCCCATGCAATGTTTACCCTGCAGCCAGTGGGTGGAGCAGATCTCGCCACGCTTCCTGCACAACAGGAAGCAAAGAGAAGGGTGAGAGAGAGATGGGAAGGGCTCGGAAGAGTTGATGGATGAGCTTGCTTCACTCTATTGTCTCTATTTTCCTCAACAGGTGCAGATAGCAGGATAACAGAAGCACTCTTTGTTGCTTCCCCACTCCTTTTCTAAAGGTGAAACTTTCTGTGCCACGTGGACACTTTTAACCCATTTATATTTAAAAACTACTTAGAAAATTAAAGGTTTTATTGCAGAAAACTTGGAAGTTTTTACATTAAACAAAATAACAGCGATGAAGGACTGAAAACCTACAGTAGTAAACTGACATCATCTCCCCTACTCAGCACTGACCATTAACCTTATTGCATTATCTGATCAATATTGCTGTTTTAAACAGATTACATTGATGCAAGTGTAATTTAGTCCTGAATAAATGGAAATACAATAAATGTATGTCTACATGAAGGCAGACTTTCGTGTTAGGAAGCAGTTTGAAGCAATTATTGTTGTTGCAAAAGTTTTATGTTGCAAAGATTTATTTGCCTTATTATGTCTTTTCCTTCATGCTGGTGCCTGTGTAACAGGATCAAAGTTTAATGTTGACTTGCAGAAACTGTCTGGGCATGTCTGACGTTTCGACAAGGATAAACAGACGATCCAAATGGGAATTACAGAACTATTTGTCAGCATTTCACAAGTTGTGCAAATACCACGAAATCTTCAACCTCAGACTTAAAGACACTGTTAATTCTCGGAATTCTTTTCACTTGTCCATACCAGTCAACAGTTACTCAATGGCATTCCACTCAAACCCACATACTCTTTAACACCAGGCAGAGATGCCAAAGATGCACCAAACTGTTTTGCACAGTTTTTCATGTGTGTACCTTTTCTGAGAAAAATCAAGTTTACTTTTATTTCGCTCTTTCTGACCCTGGTGACACTTTGCAAGCTTGACATTTGAGTAACGGTGTACAGAGAATATTAGAGAAATAGGTATTGTTACCAGTGTGAGTGTTTCTATCAACATATTGGTTTTGGGCATTTTTATAAATTTTTGTTTACAAATGATTACAGAAAGAGAAAAAAGTTTGTAGATAGCAGTACTTTGGAGAAGTATCAGAAGTTATATCCGGTGAATTGAAATAAGCAGGGTTTATTTGTTTTTCTTCACAGGTAGTCAGATACCTTTTTAAGCTTTTACACTGCTGTATCTCAAATACACCTGATCCCTTACATGGTCGTGTTACAACCCTCAGGCAGTGACCTTGGTCTCATCTTTGAGAACACAGCAGAGCTATAGGTTTCATGAGAACCGGCGTCGTCAGCGAAAGGTTTTGCGCAATCCTGCACTCAAACCTCAACCTAACATGTTTGGATTTAGCGTAAAACATAAAACATAATAAATCCTGCTGCTTCTGACCTGCACCCAAAATCTGGATAGTGCACCCTCAAACCAATTAAGACTGAGGTGTTGGTGTGTGATCAACAAATGTGAATAGAAAAAATCTGCGATACTGCAAAGTAAGATCCTCTAGTTTGAGGTGCTGAGATCACAAGTTCAAGTAAAACGATGATAACCGCTGAGGGTTGGTCTGAATTTGATCAAGGTAGTTAAGCAACAAGCACAAAATGATTCCGCTAATAAAAGCACCACTTGAACTCAGTCATCAGGAGGACTGAGTCCATTAGCAGTGAATCATTTATATAAAGATTCCGGAGCTACAGTACACAACAAAGCTACATTCTGCCGAGATCGAAGCCTTTCTGTTGCTCTTTGAAAAGATGGATTAGTTAGTGATTGTCAGTCCCTGAATCTTGTTACAAAACCAAAAAAATTAACCCTCAGGCTGCAAACTGATGCCTTGTAGTGTAATAGAGGAAGAAAAGAATTTGTGAGCGTGTGTGTGTGTGTGTGTGTGTGTGTGTGTGTGTGTGTGTGTTGCTTTGTAAATAACATGCAGAATTGATGCAAATGGTTCGCTTTGTTAGTCCCTAATGCTGTCAGACACGTGCTATTATCTGGCAAGGACAACCGGGACTTTCCTGTGGGAGTGGCCCTGGAATATCTTTCACTGCTTCCTCCACCTGCTGCCTTCTTATAGTCCAGTCTGAGCGCCTAAATGCTTTTACGACTGCCATTTTAGGCAAAGATACAGCAGATGTTTAAACGAATATCTCTGCATTTCTGTCCTTCAGGGTTTTCACAAGCTACCTGACCCATTTTTCCCAATTGGTAGAACTATTGTCATTGACTATATAGATGAGATTAAAAGTAACCTTTTCTTATTTCGCCCTGAAGGACTCATCCGTGCAGACACCGGGACAGGCTGCATTAGGCTCTAATGAAATCTGTCAGCACAGACTGTCCTCCCCATGCGGCTTGCAGAGCAACTTACATCACAGAGTTGGGAGTGCGGGGCAGATGGGGCACAAAGTAAAGATCGAGCAGGGTAATGTGAGGTCGTGCGGGTTTTGGTGATCAACACAATTTAGAAAGAAGCGCTGTCCTTGCTGGGGTGGCTTCGTGCTGGAAGAGCAGACAGCCGCAGCCTCCCCGCTTGGATCGAATGGGAGTGAGCAGAATACTGATTAACACGACAGATAAAGAGAAAGAGGGAGAAGACTGAAGAAATGAAATGTAGTGAAAGATGAGACAGAATACAGGACGTGTAAGAAGAGAACCAGAGTATAGTCAGCCAAGACTTAAAAGAAGAAAAGCTCAGGGGGAAGGGAGGTATGAATCATGAATTGCATGCACAAGGTGCCATTTATCTGAGCATCCTGCAATGCTGTGACGTGTGACAGTGAGACATGCTCACAAAGACCCTGTGTTTCCTCAGAGACGTCAGAGACAGACACAGTACAGCCAGATTGTCAGCAACAAGGCAGTACAGACACACCAGCTTGCTTTTTATTTTACAGTTTTTTTTTTCCCAACAGCAGCTCTTACCCCACACATGCAACACGAAGAGTCACTTGTCACCAGGATATTCGCCGAGGACGATGACAGTGTGACAGCATGCCACATGATTGTGCATGACTGTGCTGTTATTTCATCATTTTCAGGCTCCTTCCTTCATTCCATGCGTTACTACCATTCTCACACAGTGACTTTGCACGGTGTGACAGTTTCCAAGTAAGAGGATGGAAAATATTTTGCAGATTTGTTCTGTGGCTCCAATCAGATCTGGCTCTGTGTAGCTAAATGCAGACGCGAACCATGCCTGCAGCCTCGGTCTGACTCATACAACAATTCCCATGGACAGCAGTGTCTCCCAAGTTTCAGTGCCAAACCTGAAAAAAAAAAACACCATTAAGTTTTTATTTTTCACGTCTTACCTAAGGTCTTTACTTCATAAGCTTTGGATTTTATATTCACCAGAACCTTCTTGAACCGCATGAATGAAGCTACAAAGAGACCAAACACAGTGAAATGAGAATGTTGGGTTTAAATACTTGAGTCCATGGAGAAGAGAACACACATTTCTACAGTACCGTTATTTAGCTTATCTGAAAAATGCTCAACATTTTTTACAAATGGCAGATTTAGTAAAAATGATAAAATTACCACACTAAATCAGCAGATAGAATTGAAAGCAACAAAATATAATAATGAAATGGTTAAAGCTCTGAGGGAGTGGTTGTTAAAGCTGATAGAAGCCAGAGAAATGAGAGGTGGAAAAAAATGACATCACTGAGAAAGCCTGTTACCATGACAAACTTCACCAATAGAACTATCAAGTTTGGCCTGATTCCTGTCGCCGTATCCCTGGTGATGTGTATGAATGAGGCATGTCTTCTAGCCTGTCTGCCGCAGTTTCCCCATAGTTAGATTTTTTTTTTGTAGGCCTTAGTTATCCATGTGTACCAAGATCTATCACATGTGATTTAAATGTAGCCCGGAGCTGCTTCGTTAAATCAACCAGGGTCGGCTTATTGGCTACGACAGAAAACAAAAAAACTAAAATTTACACGCCTTAAGGTGAGAAGTCTGGTCAAATATAGGAATGTTGAGGCAGATTGAAAAATGTAAACACAAATTAGAACAATGTTTTCATTTATGCCAAGACATCTAAGTCCATCGCGCCGTCACAGCCACGTCCTCTGATGATAAGTTAGTAATTTTACGTCTGAAAATGAAGTTAAAAAAAATTCAGCTTCCAAACCACAATTGTGTTTTTCTCATTGTATACTTTTCTTCAGCTACACTAAATTTATGGAAATGGACAGCACTTGTTGCTCCCACCCACCATCGAGACTGACTGTTCTGCACTCTCATCCACAAGTAGTAACTTGTAATTACAGCCATGTGGTCCACAATCCTCTCTGTCTCATCTTTGGAGGGCTCAAAAAGACTCTGATCTTTCCAGACTGCCAGCTGAAGGTTACCCACTCTGCTCTCCATCCTTTCTCTCCTCTATCTTCGGTTGTCCCTTGTTGTTTGCTAATCCTGCTGCATCAGCTGACCTTTAAATTCAAGCGCGCATTTGAATGCAGTTTTGGCCTCGCCTTGAGTGTCCCCGGTGAAAATGCATGACCGACCTCGTGTCCTTAGGTGAACCACGGCGTAACAGGGACTGAAGCATCTGCAGGTAAACATGGTGGAGGTTGAAAGTGTTTGAGTAGATAGGTAAACATTGCACTAAGAGGAGTGTCATATTTATAAAGCAATAAGATAAGACATCAGCATGTGGCATCATTTGATGTCAGGTTCTTTGTTTTCTTTGTGGAGATGTTTTAAACAAGCCATGGTTCGTTAAGAGAACATGCAGAACAAGTTTAATCCAAATGGTAACTTTGTTATTGTCTAATGTTAGAAATCATGTTCCTATCCTAAGTATTTCTTTATTTTGCACCCAGTATGCTTCTGTTTTGTGTAAAACATCCCTGGCCTCATTTCTATTTTTGCTTGGTGGAGTTACCTCATCAATTGTTTTCTAGCCTTGCTGCTGCAACAATATTTAATGTTGACAGACTTCATGACGTACACCCACCATGCCTCTAGTAAACTACTGCAGGCGCCCCGTAAGTAAAATGCGCTGCACTGAACTCCAGTTACAAACTCAACCTTGTGATGAACCAACTCTGGATCCATTTAATTGATTTAGACAGTTCACAACAGGTCATGTTTAGGTCAACATCTGGGTCTATTGTTGCAAATAGATGTCAGGAGGGGGAAAAGAATCCATTCAACAAATCCTCATCCTGTTATTTTTCATGACTGTTTGACCCAAGTTGCAGCAGGGAATCCAAGCACATTGAGCCAGGAGGAACCGGTTGTCATCGAAGGAATTATTTCAAGAGTTTTCCTGACATGCTGTCATAAAAAACCCTGAGATTAATATAAAATTAATATTTATCTTTAACTCTGGTTCTCCTGTGGAATCTTCATCCTCTTAAGTTTAACTATGTTTTGGGAATATTGCTAGTTTATTCTGTTATTTGGAATCAAAAATAATTGACCTACCACATCTTAAGGTTTCCCGAGGACAGATTCCATGCTATTTTATAAAATAGTCTTTTTCACACATTTTCACAGTGTGAAATGCCACGACACGGTCTCAGGATATCCAACACAAGTGTGAAAATGTCACTATAAGGTTCGTCAAGGCCCATGACTAAAATGTTGTCAAGAAATACCCTGACTCACTCACACATTGATCGCGTGTCTTCATGGTCACAAACTAGGAACCATTCTCAAACGTGCTGGAGGAGAACGCTGGCTTGCTGATGGTGCAGGTAACAAGCATGGTGTAAAGCAGTGCCTACACGCCTACTTAAAACTGGCAACATCAAAACTGACCAGTTACATCAGACCAAATGCGTGAAAATATCAGCATTTATTGTTGTGAGAAACATCCAAAATGTGCCAAAAAAAAGGAAATCTGTGATACTGCATGCAGCTTAGATCTGTGGTTAGATCACCCTGCAGGAGGACGTTCCCAGATTTTCTCCCGTTTATCCTGTGGGAGAAGGTTTTTCTCATACCGGGAGGTTTGACCACAGGAGTTCAACCATGAGTCACTGCTGTAGCGAGCATCCCTCTCTCTGCCAGTGATTTACACCCTTCCTACTCCTGCTCCATCACTCCCTCACTATATTCTTACTGAGTCATAAACACATTTGCATAGATATAAACCTGTTTGAGGGTTTAATGACCCTTCTGCTGGTACTCCAACACAAACTTCACTCATCATCCGATTTAAAGGGTACATCTGCAAACAGCTAGGCTAAGCTATTTAAGATAAGGTAGAAAACTACAGGCAATTTTTTCATCTCTGTCATAGCTGAAGATTGTCTGTCTGCATGTCTACACCAGGAACAAAGGGTCGGCATATCCCTTTAAATCAAATTCCTCTGTTTCAACACCCTTGCACGGCACACAAATACACCCAAAAGTAAAGAACAGAGTATTCTTTTGTGCTCCATATAGAGGTCAGGAACAATGTGTTTGGAACACACACCTAAACCAGACTCAGCTGGAGCTGGTGGTGGGTCATTAGGTTTAAGTGAGGAAAGGGTGTAACCTTTAGGGAGGAGAAGGTGTGATGGCATCCTTCCTTACTTGGAGCCAAAGACAACTGACTCTTATCTATCTATCTATCTATCTATCTATCTATCTATCTATCTATCTATCTATCTATCTATCTATACAGTAACATAACAGACAGTATAAGAATTACAAATTCTTACAAAAGATTTTATGACTCCACCATTTTATTTAAACCACAATATTCACAATCATACTCTCAGTAAGAGTCCATGAAACATTCCTTATCTTTTTTTGCAATATCCTTTTATGAGCAAATTTGCACAAGTGCAAATGTACACGTCTTTGTTCAGACAAGAAAAACAGAAATACTTTTGGTTTCATCTTATTATCCCCTGGGTCATCGTTTTGTCGGAAAGGAGCATCCTGAGCTCAGGCTGAAAGGAAGCTCAAGGAAACGGATGTGTGTGTCCGTGTGTGTGTTTGCAAAAGACCATTTTACTGAACCCACAACTTTAAAGAACTGTTTGGGAGTCGAGACGTGATTTTTGGGTTGAGGTTAGGTTTGGGTTTCTTTTAGGGCTGGGGGGTTGTGCTGGTTAGAGTAAGAAGTGACCTACGGTGGTGTCTGTGGAAGTCCCTGCAAAGATATAAATTTGTGTGTGCGCATTTGTGTGTGTGTGTGTGTGTGTGTGTGCACGCGCACCCATAGATTTCCAGTGCTGGGAACCACCGATGGCCGGAATTTCTGTTCTTCCACAGGAAACAAAATGGCGGAGTTAGGGAGGTCAGGAACAATGCTGTGAAAGTCAGCACCACCCAGGTTAGGCAGAGAGGATCTTGTGAATCAGGGGGCAGTGCACGGAGTGGAGCACGTCCCATTTCTGACTCAGGAACCATGTGTTGGTTCACCTTTCATCCTATGGCCTTTGTGTTGAGATTCAAAGCGGACAATACAGTTTCCTCGGCAGGTACACATGTGTGACCCTGCTGGCTCAGGAACCAGCCAGCGATTACCTCACGTCACTCCAGGTTTGAGACAGGTTCTCATTAAAATGTTCAAAATAAACACGTGCATACAAAATCAGTTTGGAAAAAC
The DNA here is from genome assembly GCA_000180735.1 of Tetraodon nigroviridis. Taxonomy (NCBI): domain Eukaryota; kingdom Metazoa; phylum Chordata; class Actinopteri; order Tetraodontiformes; family Tetraodontidae; genus Tetraodon; species Tetraodon nigroviridis. The sequence continues at coordinate 286,436 of CAAE01015023.1, read as the reverse complement.
ATGACTTAACTTGAGCCATGTACATTTTTCCCCATTCCCAGGTGCAACAACTAATACCCTGTTACAAGTTTAGACAGAACAACAGCTCTAAACATGACATCACGCAGCGAAATATTGAAGTAAAACGGGAACAATTGGCTGCATTTGTTGCTTCCTGACATGGTGTCGCAGGAAAATCAGGAAGCCTGCGAACACAAACGTGTCATGAGCATTCTCACGTTTTAGAACTGATCAGAATAGCAAAGAGGATGGATGTTTACAGCCACATCTTTGTTTTCAGGATGTTACGCAGGCACTATATTTAGTTTCTGAGAGATATATGCTAACCTGATATGAGCCTGTTTTAATCCTCTCCCTCGCAACTGGGCACGGAAACAAAAGGTAACTGGAAAGCTTATTTGGGACAAACTTTGAATCCATGAAGCTAGTGAACGAGGGACGCTACAGCAAAAAAAACTTTAACAGTGAAACACGTGGGCCACGGCACTGGCTTAGAAGTACTGTTATGTAACAGAACTCCAAATGCTTCTCCACCAGAGACTTTCCTTTTCCATCCTAACCACCTACAGATGTCTGACAATACCCCCAAAGAAACATTTAAAAACTTCAGTGGGTGTCGCTCTGTAATTGATTCTTTCATCATAGCCAATTTTTAGAGTTCTGTCTTAGCCCAGAAATAAACTCAATCATCTACGTGCAACCTTTGCTGTTTCCTGGTGCCCACCTGTGAAACCGTGGTAGGGTGGTTGTAGCTCATTCAGAGGAGAAAAAAATTATTTCCTATGGGAAAAAGAAAAAAAAGCTTTCTTTTTGGTTCCTTGCTAGAACATTTTTGTCAGTGTTGTTGTTCTGCAAACATCAGCTGGTTGACATGTTTTTACAGCTCTTATTCCCTTCCGGCTCGATTTTCTTCCATTAGTCATACCTGGATAGCCAAAAGGCCAGAGCACGATAACGAGCACAGCCATAACTAAATTAGATCTGTGTTCTTTAAATGGGAATTATATTTAACTCTGGGCACACACACGCTCACACAAGGCACAAAGTAGAGTGTCCAGTCAACGCAATTTGCATTTCTGTAGGAGGAAAGCAGAGTAACTGAAGAAAATCCACAGAGGGTTACAATGAAAATTTCAAAAAATCTTCTCATGGAATCAAACCCAGAACCTCTCGGTTACATTTATCACAATAGAAACCATTATATATTACACCCTGGAGCCACTTTATAATCTGTGGTCACATGAAGATGTGAGAATTTCCCAAATTTGCAGTCTGCACACATACTCTTCCCAAACTGTTGCCATGGAGACACCATCACCCACATGTCTCTTGGAGAGGAGCGTCTTATCCATATCACCCATAACACAGCTGTTTCCTCTAGTTTGCCATTTGCTAGGTTCGCTTGGCTCATTCCATGGAGGCTGAAATCCATCATATTTACCTCTTAAGAATAGAATGTATTTTTTGCTCTGATGATTCCTTTACAGCATTATGGGGGGGGGGGGGGGCAGCTGCTGCAAAGAACAGCCAGTAAAGTCAACTGAAACACGTGGGCATGCAGCGTGATGTACATTATGGATACACTAACACCTACACAAGCAAAAACTGTCTGACTCGGGGAAAGGGGAATTCTTGCTTAGTGTTTTTCTGCCTCAAACCGAGCGTTTGCCCGGCCCTGACGGTTTAAAACCAACCTCCTCTGTTTTTA
>CAAE01015023.1:260126-280338 GCA_000180735.1 Tetraodon nigroviridis | reverse complement strand
AAATGTGCATTTTATAGGTTTGGATTTCAATGACTTTTTTTTATCTTGGGCAGCTTACCTGGAGAACCCCCCCCCCCCCCCCACACACACACACACACACACACACACACACACACACCAGAGCTACGTCATGTCAGCAGTTGTTGATTTTACCCATTTTACATTTAATCCAAGTTGGGGATAAATATACAGCATACGACACCACATGAAGGTTCTTGTCACGGTAAAACCTGCAGTTTTACATTGTTGGACGTTTTCCACCAGCCTAACAGAGGTGTTTGGTGCACGCTGAGTCATGAAGAATTCAAAACTGACACACACTGCCACCCGGTGGCTCTTGCAATTCAGACGTTCTGTGCGTAAAACAATAATAAATATATGTATTTGAGTTAAAGTTGTTCATTTTCGGCCCAACACTTTGTCATCTGTGAGGAAGTAAATCTAAGCTCCTACAGTATAATTCTCTAAATAATTTGACTCTAAATTTCAGAGGCCAGCGATGGCCTGCTGTATCACCCTAAATTCAGCCCATTGCTCCTTTGAACTCCAAATTGATTAAAACGCCCTTTGCATGTTTTTTTTTCCATTAGTCCTAATCTTTTTAGTGTTTGTACAAAGATGAAGGTCTATCAGTCATGGACCGATGCACAACATGGCAAGAAGGTCAAATTATCATGAGTGAACGTGTAGCTGACGCTCCCATTTGGCCTGATTACATTGAAGGATTTCCTGTGGAACTGCACATCAGCTGAGTGGGCTGTTGCCAGACTGCATCAGGAGAGGTGGAGGTGTGTGCCAGTGATAATGAACCGCATCCTCTCGCTCTGTAACAATGGGCTGTGACCCTTTATTACGCAGCTCTTGACACCCTGCGTCAGAGGATAACTTCTTCACCTCAGTGTTTAAACCGTCCAGATAAGACAGCGAGTGCAATATTCTTCCGCTCTGCTCAAATTTCATCCTTTGTGGTTGCAAAAGCGGCCAACTTTGCATATTAAAACAAGAATTACTATGTTTTAGATACAGAAGAGGCATAAGGTTAAAGTTAAGTCTAATTTAGACAAATTCAACAGATGGGGTCTGTAGAGGAATAGTTAACCTAAATATGTGATACATTTGTTTTGCAGCGTACTCCAAACAAAGCCCACGCTCTCTTCCTACGACCTTATGTTCGGTGGGGGGTTTTTTTTTCCCTCCAAAGAAAGAATGGCAAAAAGATGTCAGATTGGGTCCGAGTCTTTTCTCTGTCTTTACGCAAAGATGTCTGCACAGTGCAGAAGATATGTTCTATCTATGTTCACATGCTTGAAGCAGATGTCCCTTAAACTCATGTAGCTGGTATTAGATCAATAGTGGTCTAATCACTTAAACTATAGTTTAAGGTAGATGTCAAATATATGGTACTTACATATATTTGTTGTTTAAATTATAAAAGCTGAGAGTCAGAATTAAAAGGAAGTACAGGACAGGCTGCACTGTGGTTTGTTTTTTCCAATAAAAAAATAACTAATTTTTTATACTACAAATAAGAATACACCATTAAAACTTATGCACCGTGGAAAGTGTATTCATTGCTGGAGTTTCAAGTAATTTTTCTGCCTTCAATGTTCCATTTTAATTAGGAAATTCAGTATAAGCAGGTCACCAGCAATATTTTAAAAGCTGCTTTTGCCCTCTGCTGGTCAGTTAATTTAAAACGATGACAAGTAAAAGTCACAATTTAGTATACCTTGTTGAAATTGCCACACACATTTTGTCTTCTGGTGTCATAAAATGACCTTTTCTGTCTGACCTTCTTGTAAAGCCTAACATATAAACTGCCAATTAGTACTATGTTCTGCCTTTAGTTTTACCTTAGAACAACCCATTAAGGACGTCGATTGACTAAAACTAATTTGATAAATATGTAAAATTTTCAAGAGAATAAATATATAATGCTAAAATAAATGAATGGACATACATTTTGAATATTCAAAATTCACAATACTGAACAGCTCCAACTTAAATTGCCATGAGCAAAGTGGAATCGAGTCGAAGTAAAAACAAAATGATTTATTGTCGAAATCCTGAAGAGAAGCTCCAACAAACATTAATTTAAAGGGAAAATCTATATATCATTAGGGTTTGGGACTATATTTATGTTTGAGTCGCGTAAATGACTCCGCCGTAATCAGTGGAGGGTTTGAACCGCGTCACGACTCCAGCGGTCACCTGGATCTCTGATTGGCTCAGAGCGCTCATCCGGGCACTGCGCGAGATCGAACCCATTAGCTAAAGGTACCAATATGGCGGAGGTAAGAGGGAAAACAGGGGAGAAGCGAACAATCTTAAATCGATATTTTTAAAAATTGGGGGTCGTATTTTTCAGTTTTATTCAATCGATTGAAGCCATTACAGTTTTTTCCGTCCATACATTGCGACTGAGGCCGCAATGGCTACTTTTCTTCCTCTAAATTATGCTTGAATGTCTGAGCTCATCCTCTACTACAAGGCCGCTGCGCCTTCGCTCTCAGCTGCTTTGGTGTAGCGGCGGTGTAAATTGATACGTAAATTTAACGCTAGGTCGCTGGTTAAGGGGAAAAAATACAGCGTTACGAATAGAATTTATTTTAATAATTTTAATGAATGAGCGTCACCTCTGATATAGCTATAACTCGACTCTGTCGTTTACATTGCCGCGCAAGCGAAATTAGTGTTTACATTTTCGGTGCAAATCGTTCACATCAGGCTTTGGGCTTAGCTTGCTGTTAGCTAGCAGCTGTGGAAGCCGACACTGAGTAAAGCTTTTTAAATTTTCCCACATGTTATTGGTTACATTTCTGATATATTTGACACAACAGAATATTGTAACTCTGTCTGTTTATATATGCTTTTTGCTAACCATGTCGTTAGTCTTTAGCTTCAATTAGATTGATGCTAACGTTGTAGCAGCCACTTAGTTCAGGTAAAGTTAGCGGCAAATCATTTTTCTTTCAGTCAGTCAGCGGTTATTTTGAGGGATGCATTAATTTTACATCGTTTTGGAAAACATTTTGATGATCGACAAATCTGTTATGTTTGTTGTACACATTGTAAACTTATTTTATTCTTTTTGGCAGGCTTCCCTAGGGAGTTCAAGTCCAGGTAAGCGACCAACGTATACAAATCCAATATTTCAGTCAAATGCGGTTTATTGCGTATGTCCTGAATGTAGCTGTGATGAAACGGTTTTTAGAGATATAAACAGTAAGGTAAAGCTAAAAAATTGACATGTGATAGTCTAAGTACTATTTTGATTTGATTATTTGCTTGCGACATACAAAGACTCTAATAAATCTAAAGAATCTAATGTTGAACCTAATTTGTACTCCCCCCCCCCCCCCTTTCTTCTTCTAGTTGGCTCTTTATCGTCAGAGGACCATGACTTTGACCCAACAGCAGAAATGTTAGTTCATGAGTATGATGATGAAAGAACTCTGGAGGAGGAAGAGTCTCTTGAAGGAGGAGGGAATTTCCGCTCTGAGATTGCAGATCTTGAAAGGGTGAATAATCCAAATTCGGTTTACGTGGATAAATTAAAATCACTGCAGTTTTGCAGTTAGAATTTTCTATCAATGAAAGATGCACAATTCTACCCTAGTGGGAGTTTGGCGTTGGTTATTTTTCATTTGAAATTGAATGTGTTTTAACTACTATGATTTAGAAGGTGCATGGTAGCTTTGCTAATTCAGTGTTTTTATTTAGCTGTTATTTTCTTCTTTTTTCCTATCAGGAGGGGAGCATGCCATTAGAGGAACTCCTTGCCATCTATCGTTATGAGGCGTCAGCAGGCTCCAGCATAGACAGCTCCTCTGGTGACCTGACTGATGAGCTGCCTGACATGACTTTGGACAAGGTATATAACAATTCTTAAACGGCAGGACTGTATAGACACGAATTAGTCATTTTTAGTATGATGAAACATATTGACCACCAGTAGTGTGCCCAGGTGTGCAGTATATGTATATATTTTTTTCTGTTTAGGAGGAAATAGCTAAAGACCTGCTGTCGGGAGACTATGAAGAGGAGACTCAGTCCTCAGCCGATGATCTCACTCCTTCTGTTACCTCTCACGAGGCTACCGATTTCTTCCCAAGAACACTTCGATGTAAGCAGACGGTTATGCACAGTAAAAAAAAAAACAATTTTCCTAATTTCTTTCAGCGTACTTCAACTAAATAACTGACTAATCCCTAACCCTAAAAACACCAATAAATGTGTGCTTTAAATTGGATGATTTAGGAATGTTAGACTAGTTTTCATTTTTTAAATTATAATTTCTAATAATTTTATAAAAACTTGTAATTACGATAACATAAATACACATTTTAGTGAACAAAGCATTTAGCTCAAGAGGCACTATATGTACTAAAGTGTATTTTAATGTTGTTTCCATGTGTTTCCATTAGCAAACACTATCTCTGATGGGGATAAAGAATCAGAGTGTGATGAAGATGGCCCGAGCCCTGAAGACTCCAGAAAGGTAATTGAGAACACACTGCTTCATATATTTCAATGAACTTTTATGTTGCAAATGTCTTTTAAAACATAATTTTAATCCTAGGAAATAATGGTGGGAACACAGTATCAAGCAGATGTTCCGTCCTGCCTCAGTCATTACAAAGATGGAGAGAAAGGTAACGTCCACGTGTGCCTGAAACATATCTTAACTTTGTATTCTTGTTGAATAGAAACAGTTCATTTCTGGCATTAGCTTAGTTTGCTTTATGTATCTTGTTTTCCAGCTTATGAGGATGAAGATGAGTTGTTATGGAGCCCAGGTGTAATTCCAGAAAGCAAAGTTCGAAGTTTCCTCTTGGACGTGCTCTCACGGACGACGGATGAAAAGCTGGGATGTGACAAGCTGGGAATCCATGTTCGCGACAATGAGCAGGTCAGTAATGTTTTTAACCTGTCTTGTTGCACAATAAACACAAATATTAGCACAGCTTGAGCTTTAAAGTATTTTACATTATTATCGTTATTATGTTCTATTGTTTTTTATTCCAATTCTCTCGTTTTTGTAGGATTGCTTCGACTGGTGTTTTACCCCTTAAATGACTAAGTCTCTCTCCACACAGGCTTTGAATGAACTTGTCAAAAGCAACTACAACACGCGTGAAGCGCTCGAGAGGCATTGCAGTCACGTAAAATCCTCAAAAGGTAAGAGATCAACCACTGCCAGTCTTAAAGAATAATTAGATGTTTCTAATTAATAACGTACCTCCGCTTTGATTCCAGAAAAATCACCTCCTTGGTCAGATGAAGAATGCAAGAACTTTGAACATGCACTACAGATGTATGACAAGAACTTCCACCTCATACAGAAACACAAAGTGAGTGTTGAGCTGATGAGACTGTTGTGGGGAGGGAACCAGGCCACGCCTCACTCCTGCTCGTTCGCGTTCTCTCCCAGGTTACAACACGAACCGTAGCGGAATGCGTGGCGTTTTACTACATGTGGAAAAAGTCGGAGCGCTTCGACTACTTTGTACAGCAGAACCGCTTTGGGAAGAAAAAGTACAGCAGCTATCCCGGTGTAACGTAAGTGGTGGAGCCAGCGCTTGGGTTTTCCATGGCGTTCCTGCAGAAATGAAAGTGCCACTCTGCCTTTTGCACAGGGACCTGATGGACAGGCTGGTGGACGAGGCAGAGGGGCTGGCGGTGGACAGTTCCTCCTCGGTGTGTTCGGGAGCAGGTGGAGGAGGACGGTTGGAGGCCACCACAGACCAGCAGCTCAGTCTGCTCAACTCAATCACAGCCAGTGACCTCACAGGTCGGTCCCGTGGGAAGGTCATTCATTTCCAGGGGAAAGTCTCTTTATTCTTAACCTTATTGCTTTTTTTTGTGTGTGTGTGTCTGGTCTTTCCAGCTTTGAGTAACACCGTAGCCACAGTGTGCAGCCCTGCAGAGGTCAACTGTCTGGACTCGTACAGCTTTCCTCCCCTGGATGGCCTCCATCGCGCCTCCCTAAACCACGAGGAGTCCCTCGGCTTCCCTTCGAACGGCGCCGACCCCGACTGCCTCAACATGCTGGAGACGGGCTTCTACCATTCAGATCTGGGCCAGCTAGGAGGAGTCTGCGTCAACAAGGACTGCGAGCGGCCCTCTAAAAGACTCAAAATGGCCCTGCCAGATTCTTTTATCAACGACGTGTCTGTCGGTAACCTGGGAGTGGACTTCGAAGCGAGGCGGACAACGGCGCACCACCACCGGATCACCGGGGCCAAAATGGCCGTCTCCGTCACAGACTTTGGGAGCTTGAGCAGCCCCGGCGAACCCAACGGATTTCTGGGAGCACACGCAAGGCATCACACACAGCACACTACGGCACTTCAGTCAGAGTGATCCCTCTCGTCTTCTTTCCTCGTGCTTCCCTTTTCAGACCCCCCTAACCCATTGTACATAGACTGACCTCACTGGAGAATCCGATTTTAAATTCTAATATAAATATATATGAATATACATTTTGTTTTCATTTTTGTGTAATATGACATCAGTGATGTCTATCATATAGAACTAAATCTTGATTTCTCTCAAGAGTTTATATAGCCATTTATTTTATTTTTGTGTTGCAGTCTTGGATATGTGTAACGTCCGTGTACAGTGGGGCCCGAAGGCTGCAGTAGGAGACTTGTGTATCTTCCTTCCTCATATTTACACACAACGTCTTCAGAGCTCTGTTATCCTGCCATTCTTTCAGCTGCCAAAAAATGGCTTTGTTTTCTGCCTCAAGCGTTGGTGTTTAGTTGCTTGTCACTTTAAAAAACAAAAAAGTGGTACTGTTTTTTTAAAATTAGTGTTTGGTTTACATCTAGTCAATCAGGCTAGTTCGGATGTGTTTGGGTCTTTTTTTTTTCTTCTTCTTTCTTCGTTTTGCCCTCACAAACATCACTAAATATTCAGTGAAGAGTGTCTCTAGCATGTGGATTATCGTTGGTTTCCTCTGTGGGAAGCTGGTTTCGGTTTATATTGTTCAGACATTGAATATATATTTATTGCATATACGTTATTTAATCCTTTGAACATTTTTACTCACGCTACTATTAGCAAAGCCTAGCCTTATCTCCTTTAGTTGTAGTGAAATGTTAGAATTTGCTCCTGTATTAAGAGTAAAAGGCCATTTTCTGACTACTTTGCAAACTCTGGTCAACGTGCGAGCAGTATTATCTCCTTATTTAAAGCCACTGTTGTGTTGGGAACTTCTGCCTGACCTGTGCTGACTAGAGAACGCTTCTGGTCAACAGTTCTCGAGATTGAGCCATCTTCTCTTGACTGAAGTCCATCGTTGTGAATTGTTATCATGTTTAGCGGGTTGTCGTCTGTTGATTGGATGCAGTAGTTGTGTTTACTTTATCTATGCATTGTGCTATGAATACTTAGTTGTGTTTGAGGGGAACACGGTGATTGACATGTCCTTAGGCCTTGTAATTTATCATCTTGTGTGTTGCCCAGACCCGTGCTTAAAAAAACTCCCATCCTTCAGCTGGATCGAGTTATTCAGTCTACAGGCCCGTCAACAGAAGATATTTACTGGTGTTTCATGTAAATATTTAGCAAATAGCCTTTAAAAAGTCTATTATCTGACCTCTTACACTTGTGAATCTGTGTTAATATGAAAGTTTGATTCCTGGTTAAAAGGCAATAATTTGTAGATATGTACAGATGTTTTCGGTTCTGAAGTTTACCCATCGACTTGGTGTTTTCGGTTTCGTTCTCCGGAAAAAGTCACGACACGCGGGACTCGGCTGAACCCACGCATGCCAGCCGTGTCCGATTCTCGTGTACCACCGGAGAAAAAAGGAAAAAAAAAAACAAACCAACGGCTTTACCTGAAGACGTATTGATATTAGTCAGTGTTGCAAATCCACGTGGGAAAACCGGCAGCCGCGTGTGTAAAAGACGCTCATCTTTCCCCCCAAAAGAAAAGTCTTTGTACTTGTCGTCCGTACTCGTCTCGGTGGTAAAGGGTCGGCTGCTGCTCCGTGTGGTGTGTGGAGAGCTCTTTTCTCTTTTAATGCAGTAGGTCCTCCAGGCTCTTCAAGCTTTAGCAGTGCCGTGATATTTATTTTCACCTGTGGTTTTGTACAAAGACTCCGAAACCCTGTCAGAATGTAAAGGCCATTAAGTAGTAGTAGCTTTTATTTTTGTTGGTTTGTTTTTCTCAGCACCCTGTGATCTCTGGAAAATGTGATTTTATTGATATCTCTGCTATGAGACTTATGTGTGCAAGCAAGCACTAAAAGTTATTTTATATTTTGTATTGTGTTTCAAAGTTTAAAATGGAAAAAAAAAAAAAAAAAAGACGAGTTGTGGTTTTGGAAAGGAAAACTCGAGTCCTTTGATGACAACAAGAACACCTTTGTGAATAACAACGTACAAAACAGAAAGATGTATATCCAGAAATAGAGACAATCAAAGACTTCACTATAAGAAATGTTCAAGCTATCTTTATTGTATATAAGAATTGTACATAATCACTGAGGTTTTTTTTTTTTTTTGTTAAACATTATTTTGTATTTTTTGTTGTTCTTTAATACCTTGTGTACAGATCCAGAAATAAAGCTCTGGAAAAGGTTCAGAGATGCTGGCGGTTTTGATCGTCCCCAAATCAGACATTCGGGCGTGAATGGCCGCTAAGCGTTGGTTCTGATGGGTACGCTCAGAGTCAGGAAGTCCTCGGCGAGGACCACGTCCACGCCGCTGTCCTGCAGAGCCTCCTCGGCCTGTCTCTTCAGCTCGGAGACGTCGTCCTTGTCCCCCTCCTTCTGGGCGCCGCCTGGCTTGTATCTCTGGCTGAAATGGTGCAGCACCAGTCGCCGTGCGCAGCACGCTCGCGCCACCGCTGCCGCCATCCCGGGCGTGCTGTGCCCGTGGTCCTGAGCCTTCTCCCGGTGCTCGTTTGCCAGTGTGGCTTCGTGAACCAGGATGTCCGCTCCGTGGCAAAGCATCAAGGGCTTTTCCCCCAAAACGGAGCTGCAGTCCCCCAAGATGCACACTTTCCTCCCAGGAATGGGGTCTTCCAGCACCTCAGAGGGCAGAACCACACGCCCGTCCTCCAGGGTCACCGCCTTGCCGGCCTTCAGGCGGCCATAAACGGGCCCTGGTTTCAGACCTAAGGCATACATTTGAAACATTTGTATGATTAAAGGGTTTAGAATTTAAGAAATGTAAGAAAACAGTCCAGAAAGCATCAGCCCCATGTGCCCAACAACACACATTCTACATCTATAGGTTAAAATAGCAATAAGGGGCGCTCACCTAATTCCTTCAGAAGTTCCGTCTTCAGCCTTCCAGGTCGATGGTGCTCCTGGACGCAAAAACCAAAGGACGGGACGCGATGAAACAACCTGAAGGCCTTCACCACAAACCTCTGGTCATCAAACAGGAGGTAACACTCACTGGAGACATCCAGGGAAATGGTCCGGCCTGGCTGCTCCTGTGGGTGCAGGGGTCCACGGTCAGCTGTCACCTGGAGCGAGGGAGGGAGGGTCACAAAACAAAAGAAGGATGGAATGTTAGAGAAAAATCGCTTGGCCATGACTGATATATTCACAGGTACCAAGTTCTGTCCCTCACTTCTGGACTGAGCTGTCCTTCCTCTGGACTCTGGTCACCCGTTGGCTCCAGTTCATGTACTGCGACAGAACAGAAACATTATCTGTGTTTATTCCTACTGTAACACAAGAGTTTACACACCACTGATCTTTGGAAGATCAGTGGTCAAACTTCATCTGGAGTCCGGGTAATCAAAGGAGGTAATCAAAGACTTTGGATAAGTCGGTGTTCCAGGGGTCGTGGGAGTGTCAGCACTTGCCTGCATAAGGAAAAAGCAGCTGTGACCCTGTCAGGCCCAGCGTCACCCTCAGAAAGTGCCGGAGGCCCCGGGGCCCGTAGATGTCCACACGACTGAGGCTCTGCTGGGGGTCAGGGTTACTGTTCAGACTCACGGTACAAAGTAACCCGGGCAGGCCAAACAGGTGGTCGCCGTGCAAATGAGAGATGAAAACCTTAGATATTCGTCCTGGGTAGAAAACAGATATATATATAAATATGCGTGACCTATTACTTTTGAATGACTTCTTCTGGATAGGGCCTAAAGTCTGCACATGGAGACTCACCGGCCTTGAGTTGGCTCCTCATCAGCTGTGTCTGGGTTCCTTCACCGCAGTCAAACAGCCAACACTCGCCTTCTGTCCGCAGCACCAGAGCCGAAGCACCGCGGTGAGGAGAAGGGTAGGCCGAGCCGGTGCCGAGAAAAGTCACGTCCATAGTCATCCTACTTTTTAGCGCAAAGAAATAAATAAACTGAAGAAAATTCTCCACAGACGTCGTCTGTGTAGGTTCTCAGTCGCTCTCAGCCACGCGTCTTGTAAATAGTCGCGCGATGATGACGTCACAGAAGCGGGTTGCGTTCAGGCAAGGCGGAAGTCGGTCCGGTTTCTGCACAAAACGTTATAATTTAAAAGACCTCAAACTGTAAATAAAATTTTGGGAGAAAGATTTAAACGAATGCAGGTGTTGATAATAAATCTTTATTTAAACTACTAGAGGCAAAAATAATCTTATATACTCACAATAGGCGTAAAGAGGCACCGCTAACATGCCGCTGTATGTGCACCAATGTTGTGGACGTAACACTGTTTGACGAACATACATTTTGTATTGATAATGGGAGGACACAATATTAATTTAAGGCATTTTTTTCTTATGGTGACAACAAGCGTCATTCACAAAAAAAAAAAAAAGAAAATGAAAAAAATGTTTCACCAATACATAAATTCAGCAGGACAATTGTAACAACAGCTGGACAACTGCAAAGGCAAACGTGCTGATCTAAATACAGCTACCAGAGCAAAACAGAAAATTGGGAAAATAGCTGCATATTTAGTACTACACACCAATACCATTTTAAACTAAAAACACTGTTTTGTTAGTTACATAGTTTTGATCAGTCTCAGCTGTGTGCAGCAGGATGAGGTCTACGGTCATAAGGACAGTGATAAGGACAGTGATGCCCGTACAGGCACGTCAAACTTCACCGCAAGTACTTCAAAGGTCCCAACACAACATCCTGAGATTCAGTCTTATCTGAAGTCAACAATACAATGTAAGGAGAAATAGAGAATGGGGTCAAAAACAACAAATACATCTGTTTGAAAAAAAAAAAGTATTGATTCCATTTTTCCTACAGTGCTTTTACCACCAAGGGGCTCTGTGATTTGTGTGAGTGGGGAAAAATGGTAACGTGGAGTGACCATCTAGTTTTCCTTCATAGGTTGCTTGTCAAGTTACCTTAATAGATCCTTCATAAGTGCTATTACTGTATTTAGTTTGGAACAAAGAGCTGCACTAAAACACTTCATATCAAACATTTATTATGTGAAAAAAAAGGGACAGTGACAGCGGTTGGAGTGAACTTTGATTAGGGTTAGTTCTTGGGGGTAAAGCTGACACCTGGCCAGTCATAGGTGTCTGGCATGAAGGAGTCGTAGTCAGTGTTCCACACGGTAGCCCGGACAAAGCCCTCCTTGTTCAGCGGTTCGGGGTAATAGAACGCCATGCCTTTGGAATAGACATATTCCACCAGCTAGAACCAAAAAGGTCAAAATTCAGACTGAATTCAAGACAAATTATTTATCTGGAGCCAAAGTTTCAGTTTCTATCTTGCCTTGACAGCCATCCGCATAGAGACCTCTCTGATGTTTGAGAGTGGAGGATAGAGTCGTCCCTTTTCCAGCTCTGCATCAGTCAGCTGCTCAGCAAGAGCCTGAAAAAAAAAACAAAAAAACCATTAATTGGACATAAAGAAAACATAAAAATCACATGACTCTGGAAAACCCTACATATGACCAACATGCAAAGTGTGGCAAGCAAACTAATTTAACACTAAACTACAACTATTACCAGTAAGGGTTAGTGTTATTGCTTTCTTAAAAAAATAAAAGGAAGGAAAAGAAGAACAAAAATAGAGAAATAAAATACTCCTCTGATTCCGACCTTTGCAGCCTCTAAGAAAACTGTGTCACTGATGTGTCTCACACCACTCAGGATGACAGCTAGGGCAACACCTGCAGCAAACACACACACACCAATCTTGTTCTATTTTTCAATGTTTGCATTCCTGACTAATCGATCAGAAAAAAATAAAATATGACAATAAAACTTCTGCAGTTCATCAGCAAAATAAACACACGTGTGTATATTTCATTTTACCTGGGAAGATGTAGGCATTGTTTCCTTGTCCAGGAGTGAAGACACGGCCGTCCCTCAGCGTCACCGGCCCAAATGGACTCCCGCTAGCAAAGAGACATCTGCCCTGTGGACCAAACATGGGGACAGAATGATGGCTGCTGGCGGGGAAACGCGAAATAACAAGAAGATAAATGAAAGAGGCGCGTACATCAGTGAGTGCATAGGCGTCCTCTGCTGTGCACTCTGCCTTGTTGGTTGGGTTGCTCAGGGCAAAGATAATTGGCCGTTCGTTCAGGCTGGCCATGGATTTGATGACGTCGTGGGTGAAAAGAGGGCCAGCGCCAGCCACACCTGGAAGAGGAGAGGAGAATCTGTCTGAGTTGTATTCCGACTCCAGCTGAGCCAGCCGGGGGCCATGGTATGACAACATCCAACATCCAACATCATCCTTGCAAATACACACATATATTTGGGTTTTTCCTGCTCATATAGAAACATAAACTTCAACATTAAACTTACCAATAATAGCTGTCGGTTTAATGGTTCTGACGGCATCTAAGAAACTCTGGACGTTGCCTGGATTGTCATGGATAAAAGCTTCCTGGTTTGAGTCCATTTTCTGTGATCTGTCCTAAGTTTACAGAAAGAACACTGAGCCACAGAAAGGAAATTCCACAGACATAAAGAACAAATGGTTTATTACACACTAACCTTTACTAACAATCCATCCTTATCATACATCCAGATCCTCTGACGGGCCTCCATTTGGGTCATTCCAGTCTCCATCATGGCCATGACAATCAAATTAGCTATGCCCAGCGCAGCCTGACGAGGTTTTACATACATGAGTGATACATCCAAATCACCTAAATCCATCTATCCATTTATTTCTTAAAACCACCTAAGGAGGACCGCATAGAAAGAGAGGCAGAAATACTGTCTGGAAACTTAAATCTGTTTTTGGCGAGTTGGAAAGATCAAAACTGTTTGACATTTTAAGAGCATTAATTGAACATTTAAGGACAGTCATTATCTTACCTCTCCAGCTCCCAGGAAAAGCACCCTGTGCTCAGTGATGGGCTTACCGACTGCTTTCTGAGCAGCTAGAAGACCAGCCAGGGCCACAGACGCAGTGCCTGGAAGCACGAGAAGCAGAAAGAAACAATCACGTCATTGTCTGGACTGATCTTCAGCGTTGTTAATAGGTTTAAAGTTTATTAGTTGATGATAGAGTTCTCACACCTGCGATCGTGTGTGAAAATCGTGTGTTAGCTCCACTAACCCTGTATATCATCATTGAAGGTGCAGTACTTCTCCCTGTACTTCCTAAGGAAGCGGAAGGCGTTGTGGTTTCCAAAGTCCTCAAACTGGATCAGTGTGTTCTGCCCATATTTGCCCACCACAGCTTCCATAAACTCATCAATCAGATCATCATAGGCTTGCGAGCGATCCCGGTTCTGGTACAGGCCCATGTAAAAGGGATCCTTGAGGAGTGTCTGTGTGGAGCATTCAAGGGAATGCTGTCAGTAAAGAGGTTCCAACGTCCACCAACCATAAACAGAGAGCACAGCTCTTCATCCTGCCTACCTCATTGTCAGTGCCGACATCTATCACCACCGGAAGACATTTTTCGGGTCGTATACCAGCGCAGGCTGTGTACAGGCAAAGTTTTCCAACAGGGATTCCCATTCCGTAAACACCCAAGTCCCCTAATCCTAAAATCCGCTCACCATCAGTCACTACTACAGCCTAAAGAGAGGGGGGAAAAGGAAAGAAAGGCAGGAGATGAAACAGAACTAAAAAAATGAGCTGATAAAAAAGGCAATAATGAATAAGTGACTGGAATTTCTTTTTCCTCAGACATCAGTGAGAGCTTTTAAGGAACTCACAGCAACATTGGTCTCTGGCCAGTTGTCCAGGATAGAGCGGATATGTCCCTTGTCCCGGATGGATATAAACAAACCTCTGGTGAGAAATACCAGGTGGCTGTTGGTTAAATAACCTTCATGGACATGTTGCCAACAACATTTAACTGACATTATAACACTCGCTGTATAATGAAGATGATTTGAACTGGACTATATGACACCTGACAGGAAAAAATTCTGCATAAACTCATCCGACAGCTACTTTCTATACATACTTTGGTCTTCTAAAAATGTGTCCATACTGAGTGCAGGCCAGGCCTACAGTGGGAGTGTAGACAATTGGCATTAGTTCCTCGATGTCTTCCATTAAAACTCTGTAAAAAAGCCTCTCGTTCCTTTCCTGGATCCCCATTAAGTAGATGTACCTGTGTGGAAACAGGGAAAATTTAAAAAGAGAGGATTAAAAAAGAGTAGGTAAAATTAACCAAAGAGACACTATCACAGTGTTACGGTGGTGACCAAACATCCTTACTTCTGTAAGGGATCGGTCATCTTCTTGAGATTATTCTGAAAGCGCATAGCCTGGATCTCTTGGGTCTCCACTTTTGGAGGCAACAGTCCATGTATTCCCAAAATCTGACGCTCCTGGAGAGAGAAGGCCATGCCCTGGGGAGGAAAAAAATGGAGGGAGGAAAGAAAACATTAGTTATTGGAACAAAAAAAGAACATATTTGTGTCAGAGACTGCTATGATGTGGAGTACTGAGGTCAGTTTAGCGAACACACAGCGTGCTTAAGCAGGATTTGTGTGTACATTTACGAATTTGCGTTTAAGCAATCAAAGTATAAATCACTGATGTCATAACACTGGAGGTAGAAAAGGAAGCAGAGTGAAAGAGGAGAAGGGGCATCCTCGCTGAGTCATGCTGGTTCAGCTTCTCACTTCACTTATCTCCAGTAGTCAGTTCCTCTCTATGTGAAAACATGTTTGGAAAGCCTCTGATCTGAATTGTTTCTGTTCTCTGGCACCAACATTAGCGCTGAAAGAAATATTAGCATTTTAAAAGAAGTGAATGACAACATTGGGAATATACTAATGGCAAAACCCGATAAAGTTATAGTATTTAAGTGTTGGTTTAAATTGCAGTGATATAGACCCAAAACAAGGCAGACAGTCAAGATTTTGAATTTCTTTTAACTTACAATAACTCTTGGAACTTTTTAAACATCACATCACACAAATGTGATGTATAATAAGCAATAAAGCTATTTAGATATAGGTTCTTTTTTGTGTAAAATGGCTACAAACAGCTACTCACCACTTCACATGTCAGACAGGATGTCTATAATTAAAGCACGTGCAGTCTCTTCTAAATTTAGCATAACCTGCAGTCAACCATGGCCTAGTGGGACTACAGCCAGACACTGTGTTGGTCAAAATGTATGGAGACGCAACAGTTTATGTGCACTTTTAAACCTGTCCGAGTAGACGAGGAGCTCAGTGAAGCACTCACTTTGTTGGTGCGAGGGTTGAGCATGAGCGGCTTCCCCTTCTCTTTGGTGTGAACCAATCTGCAAACTGAGGCACACGCCCTCAGGGACAATGTATTTCTTAGCTGGGACAACATGGTGTTTCAAATAATCAGCTGGTGAAGATCTGTAAATGAAAAGAAAACAAAATTATACTAACCAGCACACAGACGTAAATGAAAAGAAAGCAAAATTTTAATTTCTCCACATTATATATGACATGTAGCCACCACGTTCTTGGACAAAAGTGAAAGCATTCTTCGAGATGCTCCAAATAGCTCTTGCCTGTGTTAACCTTTGAACATTTAACCCCATCACACTTGATGTTATAAAATCTTGGTACTGATATAAAACTATAAAAAAAAACCCATAAATGGTGTGTTTCACGGATTACAGCTGCTGATAACAGTGGTCAGACAGTATGTGGACAGATGTCAGTTATCAAACTGGAGAGCTTTGTAAGACTGTCATAATCCCTGTTCTCTTAAGCTTTACAAGATGAAAACCTGGAAGAAGCATTACAAGAGGAAAGCCTGGATATTACAGCATTTGCTACAAACAAGTTTTGTAGCAGGTTTTATCGTTAAGCTAAATTGTTAGCAGACTAACGATTGATAAACATGGGCTAACATTTGCTAACACGCTGGTATCTCGCTAGCTCACAATAAAAAGATGCCAACGCTGTAGTCTAAACATCTTTGTAAGCAAAAAAGACGTATTGTTTACGGTAGAACAAACAGAACTCATCACAAGTTTTAAGATTGGCACTCGAACACTACCGTTTTGCTAGCTTTTGGCAGAGAAACGGGAAGTCTTCATAAAACGTTTTTCCTAATGATTCAGCTCACCTCGTACTTTAGCCCTTTGGTGTGTGTAGTTTACTGTTCCCAAAGCATGTTTTCTTCGAAAGTTTAATGAAAATGTGCAGCTACTCGACTACTTGGTTTGTCCCCATCCGGCAGCCAGACGCCGACGCAACAGTTTAACAGTGGGGGCGGAGACGCGAACGCGAGCGCGTGGCAAAGGGCGGCCCGCTCATCCAATCCAAATTGTTAACCGACGTGACGTCACGTCGGAACGCCACAAACCACGCCCCCAACGAACATGCCGTAAAATGCCTGTGATGGCAGCGCGGGCAGCCGCTCAGCTGTCGGGGCCCGTCTTCTTTCGTTGGAATTCCTTTTGTAAATGGAAAAAATACTTAATAGTTTGCTTTGATAGCTTCTCCATTAGTCGTTGCTGAACTAAATGAGGTAATAATCACAGTGCGTTTCAAAGTTCAGATCAAATAACTTTTATTATAACTGGCAGTATGCCAAAACAACAGCAAAAAAAAAAACCCATAATAGTATTTTCTTTTTTACAGGGAGAAAATGCAAAAAATTTAAATACAAACAAACAATATTTAACAATCATAAACCTCACAGGTGTACAAAACAAAGAACTCAGGAATATGACGTTTCATCAAAAGCGATACATTAAAAGTAACAGGAAACAGAAAGCTGTGGGAATAACTGTGAACGCCGTGCAAAATTAAGAAGACATGATACATTCAGCAAGCTGGAAGCATAGAGATACTGAGGCACGTTTTTAACATCCTTCTACACACTTGAAAGCGTTAACACACTTAAATTCATTAATAGCTCTGAGAGTAAGTGAAAAGTTTGAAAGATTCCTTACTGATTAAAAAAGGAAACAAGAGAAGTGGAGTGATAACTGTCAGAAATGTATCTGGCTGTGCTAGTGCTTCGGTGTGCTTCATGTCTGCTATAAATAACACTATGCCCGGTTTGTGGAAAAGATGGTTGCACTGTTTATATTTATGGCTCAATCCTTGGGAAGTACATTTGTGCAGGTGATGAGCCTCACAATGGCTGCAGTGAGAGTGCAAATCCTGGAAACAAAGAGATTCATCATGAAAAAGCACTTCTTAATAAATTGGACTGAAGTCTAAAATGTATTTCATCAACTTCATTGTGAAGTACTGTATAAAAACTCTGTGGTACATGTACACTGTTCCACTACAACACACTGTGTAATGTAATGTTGTAATCACATCTGCTTCATTTTGAACCCGATTGAGATTTTTATCATACTGAAGTTACAAAGGGTTAAAATAATGAAAATGCAATATGTGTTTTGGTTACTTTGCGTTCCATGTATTAATGGCAACCAGGAAGTATTGAGATTTGAATAGAAATCATTTTTTAAAAGATTTTAAAAGATCTACATTCCCCTAAGATATTGGTTTGGATCTCAGCTACAGTAAAACAGTAGGAAAGTGTGCAGCAGAAGTCGACCGTGTTTGTCCCGACAGACAGATAGCAAATGCACTCACTGACAGCTGAACAACCTGGAAATCATCTGAAAAACACAATAGCTGAAGCATTCCAACAGCGCTAGAGTCAAAAAAGAATGCAAGAATATATCTGCCAGAGAAATATTATTAACAACAGTCTTGAGAAATATACTTTAGGTTTTAACAATTACCCTTTTTTTTTTACAAGTTTACAAGGCATACAGCAGTTAAAAGGCTAAATAAAACCGCAACAAACATTTCACCTTCACGTTGCTACTAAACTCATCCATATTCCTCTCCTGGGTTCCATTTCAGGTCTGATGAGCTGGGTTTTAAATCATCTGTGATCAGATGATAAATCAACACACTTTAAATTGAGTAATAATATTTTGATAAATGGGATTGATGTGAATTTACTCACTGGCTGCAAATTGTCATTGAATGGATTCATGAATACATTCATTTGCTTCACCACTGAAGTTCCTTCCTCAGGTAACTGGATTTTAAACACTTGAGTCCACTAAATCTCACACACTAGAGCTTTTTTAGAGTCTAAATACCACTTTAGGAAGAGAGACAAAAACAATCAGCATCAGAAGCAAACCTAAAACAAGTGTTTTTGCACAAATTCAATTAATAAACTCAAAGCTTGAGCCTGAACTGGTCAAACCAGAAAAAAGGTTTCATGGAGAAATTAATGCTACAATACACAGGTATGATCCAAACTATGTAACAATCCTCACAGCACCTGATGAACAAGCTGGAAGATTGCTTGATAAAGCGATGCGTGTAGCAATACCAACAGGTCCTAACGTCATTTAAGTGCTAAATGAACTACTTTCCTGTGATAAGTGGATACTCATAAGTTGGGTGTCTGCGATGGTGGAGTCAGGTGCTCTGGAAGCTTCACCTTCTTCTGGGTGATACCGGCCTGTCTATTTTCTTCCCTCCAGCCTCCCTCTTTTCCTCTCTTGTGATCGCTTTTCTCCTTATTCTGCCTGCACAGCTTCAGCGCTCGTGATATGAACATGTCCAAGTCAAACAGTCGCTCCCTCTGCTTCACAGGCAGCGACTCAAAAGAGTCGCTGTTTGCTGGCTGAGGGATGGAGGAAGTAGATGAAAGTGGCTGGGATTCCTGGGGGAGAAAAAACGGCAGCGTCGGTGGAGACGCTTTCTGGGGTGAAGCAGGAGGAGGTGGAGATGTGGGGGATGAGGGAAAAAGCAAGGGAGGGGAATTGGAGGAAGATATCACAGGTGGGAGTGGGCTTAGATGGTCTTCATCATACTCAGCTGATGGCTGCTGAAAGACTTCTCCGTAATGAAACACTGGAGTCGGAAGGTCACTTGGGGAGAGAGGGAGAGGGGGAGAGATGGTACAGCAGGAGAGGGACCGTGGCTCCAAGGGGGGACTGGTTGACTGCAGGCGTACATGGGTGTTTTCCACCCAGCGGGAGATTTCCTGAAATAAATCCCCCGTCTTCTCTGATTCCTCCTTCTTTTTCTGTCCCGGGTCCTCGACACTGCCGTCCAGCGGTTCCGCAGGGAAGCAGTTGGAGTTGCGCTTCCAGTGAGAAAGGTCAAGGATCAGCTTCGGCTCTGAGTAGTGCTGCGGCTTGCCCTCCCTCCAGGCAATTTTGTCCAGATACGAAGGCGAGCCTACTTTGTAGTCACAGGAGTGGCCAAAGTCCACGTCCCCGTACCCTGAACCACAGGCTCGGTCCAGGGAGGAGTGGGAGTTCTCCAGGAAGCGCTCCGCTGAACTGCTGTGGGAGTACTTCCGTGGATCAACCTGTGTAGGATGAATGACGACAAGCAGGTTGAGCAAGGATTTTATTTCAATTTTGTGTGTGTGTGTGTGTGTGTGTGTGTGTGTGTGTGTGTGTGTGTGTGTGTGTGTGTGTGTAAAAATAGCAAAAAATGACAAATCATATCCAACCTGAGCCTCCTCTAACAGCAAGGTGGAGCTGGCTCGAGGGTCTCTCTGCACCTCCTCATCCTCAGTAGCATCTCCCACGTCAGAGGCGCCATAACTGGGTGTAATGCAGCGACAACTGCTGCCCGACATGCTGCCAGGACACATCTGTTGAAAAGCTGTTCCCGAACCTGTAGAACGAGAGACGTTTGCAACTGTTACTATACTAAACACCATTTTAAATACAAATCTACTGAACAGCTAAATAAGTTTCTATAATGATCCAGGCTGTATAGTCAATATGAATGTTCCTAGAAATACTGTAAATCTATTTCCTGGTATGTGTTTTGAAAACATACAAATGTCCACTCCTCTCCCAGTGCATGCTGGA
>CAAE01015023.1:182626-255126 GCA_000180735.1 Tetraodon nigroviridis | reverse complement strand
CAGCCTGCGTGGTACCACCCATGGAGGTATCCATAGAAACAGCCCTCACTGAGGCTGGTCCTGCACATGTGCAGCTGCATCACGGGACAGCAGCAGGTGGACAGTCAGGACCTCCTCTTCAAGTTTGTTGGCATTTTCATCCACTGGTTGATCCTTCAGAGCCGAGACCGGAGAAATATCACGTTCAGGGAGCCTCCGTGGGCTCCTCCTCCTCCATGTCCCCAGTTTCAGTCCTCCAGCTTCATTCAGAACATCATCCGCAGCGGTCAAATCCTACGTCTGGCTTTTGAACATGCCTTTAATCTCCCACTAAGAAGCTTCCAGTCTCTGTCCGATGAATGCAGGGATTTCCTCCTCGTGCCGGGGCCGTTTGGAACGCTGCCACAAGCTGTGATGGAGAGGAGGAAAACAGAACAGGGAGAGAGGTTAAAGGTGAAAGACAGACACGACACTGCTCTTTCACGGCAGAATTAGCAGAGAAGGGATTACCATGGCAACATTTGCCAAGGTGCATGGAATATGAGTTTATTTTGCGCATCTAGTGCCACAACAACCGACCAACTGACGGTATAACTGCTTCTAACTTTACCAATCCATCAACAACAAACCTCTTCCAGCGTTAGCTGTTTCGGGCCACCCTCCGCTGATGGGGGGCTTTTTGCAGCCCCGTAACCGTGGCAGCATTTGTTGTGGCAGCATAAACGCTCAGTAGTCTCGGTCGGGGCTGACAGAGAGCGTAAGGTGAGAGCAGAGAGGACGAGAGCAGGCAGGAAGCATCGACAGCGGTGCTGGGTTCACTTATGTATAATGCATGAAGATGGTGCCCCGCATTCTCTGTGTGCAATTCCAGCTTATGCAACCGAGACATGTTGGGGTTTTTTTTTTTGTATTTTTCTTTTCTTATTTTCAGTGCAGTGAAATTTTAACACCTTTTGTTCAATGCAAAGATGCTTAGCAATATTAAAGTAGTTCATAAGACAGTTTGACCGGCGCAGGTGCCGGAAACAGGAAGTGATGGTCTGGCCCTGCAGCTGTTTTTAAAAAACGGATTTATTTACAAAAGGGGCAGTTTCGGTGTGGATGGGATGAGCTGCATCCTCCCTGCACACGCTGCTGGTTTCGCACAGCTGCCTTTGTGTCTACTCCCAGTAACGCCCCCTGTCAGAAAGAACAAACAACACACTGGTCCCGTCACATATCAACAATCTGCTTCTTTGGGGATGGAAAGTACTGAAAGGAAAACACAGGCGAACAGTTTGGTCTGATTTCTTCTCCCAACTATAGCCTCACCTTTAGGGCTTTTTATCCGCGCTGTTGCGGTGGAAGAGAAGGAAGAAGCGGAGGAGAGATAACATCAATATGCGCGTACTCACGCAGCCGCAGCGGCGTCCGCGCACAAAGACGCTGGGAGAAAGATGAGGGAGATACGCGTTCCTGCCAGCGAGGAAAGTGCAGCCTTTCTCCTCTTCCCCCTCTCTCTCTCTCTTTCGTAGAATGGATTTAGTTGAAAGATCGGGGAGAAGAAGAGTCGCCAGAGGACCGATATGGATGAGGGAGCTGCCAGAGGCGGATGTGGAAACCGGGTGCGACTGTCCGCTCTCCTTCACCCCAGCGCTGTTCTGTCTGATACCGGAGAGTATTCACACACACACACACGCACACACACACACACACACACACACACACCACACACACACACACTGCACCACAGATGATTAAGTGCCCCCCCCTCTCTCTCTCTGAAATCCCTGACCCAACTTAAACCTGGGTCCTTCCACTTTCACATCATCCTCACATGTTGTTTATGATTAGTGTGTGTGTGTGTGTGTGTGTGTGTGTGTGTGTGTGTGTGTGTGTGTGTGTGTGTGTGTGTGTGTGTGTGTGTGTTTGCTCAGCAGAATGGACATGACGCTTGTTCGGCAGGCCACAGACCAAGCAGGCTGCTCCGAGATCAGACAGGACGTTTACGATGCAGACTGAAAAAAAGGAAATAAACTTTTTATTTATACATTTTTATTTATACATAAAGCGTCAATGCAACGGAAACTGACCAAGTCAAACTAAAATTGCAGAGACTCTTTCGGTGAGGCCAGACTTGTTCCCGACGCCTCCAGAAAGCTGAACATGTTCTTCTGGGTGCTGTGTAGGCTGCCAGAGCTCTGAAAGACAGAAGAAAACGGCAGCCTTTCTAAAGCAGCTTCTCCAGTTTCCACGACACACCTTCTACCTTCTGCCTGCTAACATTTACATTTCCGTAGGTGGAATTGTGATGAGAGCTGGACCCGTGAATCATCCAGTGTTAGGAAACAATCATTAGAGCCACAATACCAGGCGTCCTTGAGGAGGTGGCTTCTCCATGGGTGGAAGGAGGACCAGTCAGGGCAGATGGTGGAGCAGCGGGCAATGAGATGAAACCATGAACCTGTTTATTTGACATGATGTCAGAGAACAGGCGTAGAACCACCTGAGGCGGGTGTTCTCCGGTCCCCGGGGTATGGCACTGATCCGCCTCCTCGGGAAAGTGGGTTCCATGATGCCAGAAAGAGGTTTGGCTGAGCAGATTGCTCTCCGGGGTAGATCCAGAATTTGCTAGTGGGGATTATCGCATCTGGACTGGGAGCATGCTGCTTAGCCAGCTGCCACGGTGACCAAAAACCTAATAGGAGAAAGATAATGGATGGGATGATGAAAGCACACCATTCTGATTCCCTATGAATAAATGTCTCTGTCTCATTATCCCACTGACTTCCTGGTGCAAATTTGGTTCATGTTTTAATTTATTGCTGCTACATAATGGATGAGACACAAGGTATTATTGTTTTAGATGAGAGGTGCTTAAGCTGAGGTGAGTGTTTGTCAGGTCCCAGAACCCGAAGCTTCCAGGAGTCGACTTCTTTGCAAGAGAAGATGGAGTGCAGCCAAGAGGAAATTGTCAAATAGTTGGTTTGTTTTCTTTCCCAGTTGATTTCACTCTCTGCTCATAGCCGTGGAAATAGTTCATATAACACAATATTTAAAAAGTTTTCTTTTACTATAAAAACTTTTCCAGTTAGTGGGAACAAATGGGACAAACGCATCTATTTTTCCAATGCAGCAATAGCTGTGGGTCAAAGGTCACCGCTTGAACAACGCAGGCCTTGGTTTCTGTTCCCTGTCTGTATTTCTGGCCCAGCTAAACACAACAGTGCAAACTTAACATTGTAGTTATGCCCTGACACAGCAACACAAGGGCCCTCTTCATCCTCATCACACACAAACAGTAATGGAAAAACAGCCTTGAAAAGACTCCTTGGATTTCCAGGTTAAATACACTAAATATCTGCTCTTTTGTTCACTCTTCGGCACAGATGCTTTGTGTGTGTCCCTCCTTAGGTTACCTCCCTTCATCAGATCACTGTCTATGTGGGAGAATAAATAAATAAATTAGAGGCCTGGCTGAAACGTCTCTTTGTCAATGGCTGGCTCAGTTGGTGTGATGAGTGCCCTTTTCCAGGCAGACAAAAGCCTGAGACAGACGAGGACTCAGCTGTACATGTAACCCGTGAGGGAATAGGAAATGCTACAGCAGTGTGTGTGTGTGTGTGTGTGTGTGTGTGTGTGTGTGTGGGTGTGTGTGAGCAGCTCTCGCCCTGGTGAATACAGCACTTTCCAGATTTAAGTTGCTAGAAATTTGGAAGAAAATATAAAACTAAAGGTTGTTAGCTTTATTACACACCCGCAGGGTAAACGTCGTGTGTGCTTTGGCGACACCTAGTGGTGATCACAGATTGCATAAATTAGGTATTTATCTTGAAGCCTCAAGATAAGATACCCTATTTCACAACAGTCTGATATTTACTGGGGTTCTGTTATTGCTCAATCTACCGATAATCTGCTTCTTGAGACAGCTGCTCTTCTCAGATCAAGCAGAGAACAAGCCCCGTCTGTCCTGTTGCAGCGCCTGATAAAGGGTTAACGCTTGAGACAGTGCAGAGCCAGGGGTGAAAAACAGGGGCACGGAACAGAAAACAGATGGGTGGACTGTGTAGGAGATAGATGTGAATACACCTGAACAGGAAATAAGAGGGACGAAAACTGAAAAAAATGGCTTAAGAGTGAAAGGTCAGAAAAAAATGCAGAGAGATAAATACAGGGAACCTAAAATAAAAAGACAAAAATAGTTAAAACTCTATTAATGTATTGCTGTAAAGCATATATCTACGTATTTAGCAGCTACTAAGGTTCTTGTTTACTTACACACAAACGCTGTTAATAAACACGCATGTTGCACTCTGGCGCCACCTGCAGGACAGACGCGCACACTACAATGTTGATGTTACAAAACTAAAAACCAGAAAAATTGGAAACTGTTAAAAACGGTCTTTACAGTCTAGAGAGCGGCAAAGCCCCACTCATGTCTGTAGCAGTATTTTTGTTTGAGCCATCTCACTTTCTACACATGCTGCCAAGGACATCTTTTTCAGCAAAGTCAGTAGAGAGATTCTACCTACTTAACAGGATCTTTAATGGACATTTGGCAAGTTTTCCTATGTTACAAAATGTTAAAATGCAGAGAAAGAAAGGTTTGACAAACTTTACAGTACTGAAAAAAATGTTTAATTTAGAAACATAAACATGTGCATTGTTGTACTGGGTGGAACTCAGTTTAATACAGCTGACTGACCACCACAAGCAGCTTAAAATATAGCCTAAAGCCCTTTACTATGCTACAGAGACTAATCTTTAAATGGATATGTACATGAAACAGAAAAGGCTCGATGTGATTTAAAAATGTATAATGTATTTTAATTTGTTTTTTTTTTACCCTACACAGAAAACTCAGGCTACAATATTTGAAATAAACCTTAAGGAAACTATTCTCTCCTCCAACAAAGAGCAACATCCTAATAAGATTTATGCTGATTTTTGTGTCATGTTACGATACTAATAAATCTGTGACCAGGATTGTAGGAAGCATATGAAGTTGTTCAAGTAAAACTTTGATTTCTTTTAACACTTGTCCCACGGGCACCTGTACACTAACTTGTCAGCAAGCCTAATGAAGCCAATGGAGGAGGTGGACTGGGCAGCTCAGGCGTACAGGGGCTGGTAGCCAATCCTACGCGTCCCGGTTTTACAGGAGATCACGCACACGCTGAGCATTCCAAAAAACTGTAAAAAAGCAGATCAGATGGTAAGTGCTTTAAAAACAACAGAAATTGTTGGTCAGTTGATCACCAGGGTGGTGCAAACATTTGGTTAAAAAAATTGGTTTAAGTTAGCTTCTGAAATGATCAGAAACTTTACCTTGATGATAGCGAAGCCTAAAATGACCAACAGGGCGTAACCCAGCACACCCTGGAAGAGGCGATCCAGCTCGGTCTCACAACCCTAGAAGACAGGTAAAAACCCCTCAAGCCAAGACTGTTCCAATCGAATCAGGGTTATCCAGGTCAAACATCCGCTGCCAGGGCGTCCCGTACCTGCAGGTTGAGCAGGTCGAGCTGATCAAGCCTGCCGCTGCACCCGGTGGCGTTCTTGCAGCAGGACAGAGGCACCGTGTTGTTGTGGCTGGAGTACCAGGGGGTGCCGATCCAGCTGGTGTAATTGTACACGCCGCAGCACATCAACTGCACATCGAGGAGGGTTTCAGTGACAACGGGGAAAAAAAAAAAGTGCAACATGTGCACAAACGTAGAATTCCAGATTTTCTATTATTTGATTATTTACAATTCCACATTCCATCAATTACATGCAAAAAATACAGGTGGATGAGAGAGCACTTGACAGGACCACACGGAAAACACACGGATCGGAGCACATCGATGCTATGCATTTCCCTACAAAGATTGTTTGTTTCCTAAATTACTAAACACAAAAGAGAGAAATCAAGACAGAGGAACTCTGCTTGGGAAAAGGGAAATAAATACAAATGCATGGGGGGGAAGAACAGCAAACCTGAGTTTGCAGGTAGTCGGCAGCACTGCTCTCTGCGCTCGTTCCATCATACTTGTTGAAAACCTCGGTCATTGAACGATCCAGGTCTTTAGAGATCTAAAGAGGGGAAAAACACGACGAGGATAGATTTATACACAAATAACACTGTTAGAGTATTCAAGTCTGCATCTCTGCCTCACCTTTCCTCTGTAGATAAAGCCGAACACCAAAGCAGCAACTTCAGCTGCAAAGATCAACATGATGATCAGAAAGAACTGAGGAGGAAAGAGAGGAAACCAGAGGTGAGAACCTCTGAAGGACACTGGTCTGTGCCTCCCGTCTCCCACGGCAACACACACTTACAAAGCCCAGGCCCACTTTGGACTCCCGGATGGTGGCGCAGCAGCCCACCAGGCCGAAAATGAACATCACGACGCTGATGCAGATGATGATGGCCGCGGGGATCAGAGTGTATCTGTCCTGGATGAAGCTGTCGAAGTTGTCATAGCTCTTGATCACGTAGGCTCCGACGTAGGCCAAGGCCGCCCCTGCAGCCTGTGGGGGGGACAGGCACCCAGGCGAGGGCCTGATTATTTGTACGCCAGGGGCAACGAGGAACTGCCTGGTTCATTTGTCAGAGGTTCGTTTTTTAGAACATCCTCTCTGAAAGAGGTTTGCCCTGACATCCGTTTTTCCAGCCCATTTCTCCAAGGCCCGTCCAGGGCCCCTCCTGCTTTTCCACACTCACGGTCAGATGCTGCCGGTGTGACTTCGTGCAGCACGACTTTTACATCACAAGACCGTCAGCATGGGGGTCAGTCGGGCACGCGCATTACAAACCGCACGGATCCCTGAAGATCAGGCCCGAACGTGTCCCCATAAGAGAGGTGATCCAGGGAAAAAAACAAGAGCTGTGCGGGTATTGATCTCATTACCCAACTTCCCTTTGAGCTTTGAAACTCTTTATCACACCAACTTATCAACACAGATTCAAAAAATCTGTGTTGTGAAAGCAGGGCAACGGCGTTAACAAAACTAAGAAAACAGAGGTTGGCCCAGCCTCCCTCTTCTTTTTGTACTTCCATGAAGTTTGTTTTTGGGGGCCAAAAAAAAAAAAAACAACATTCAGCTGTGTCGCAGCTCATAAAAATGGGAACTTTGTGCCTCTGTTTATCTAAAAAATCCCCTCTGGTGCCTCGGTGCCCTGCTCATTTTCACTTTTACTTCCCTAGTGACTGATTCTGTACAGCGTTTTCAGCTGGTGTCGTTCACATTTGATGTGTGGGTTTTGTTCCGCCTCACAATCAGACGTCCACACAGGCCCCGTGACTCATTCCTCCTAATCACTGCACAGTCACGGGACCCACCGGCCCCTCTTAAGCTTTCCACAAACGATGAACAAAGCAGCTTACGGAACATCTACTGGCTGGCTCCTCGTGCCAGGTGCCACTTCTTCTGGAATGCCAGAGACCTTTACGTTGCTGTTTTTTCTGCTCTGCGCGCATGTGTGTGTGTGTGTGTGTGTGTGAGAGACACTTGTTGCCAACTGAAAGGAAAAAACCTGCCGTGACATTACTGCTCTTGTGCTTTATGATTTTCATAAAAATTCATGAATTTCCCCCCTATAAAAAGGGTTAAAAGACAGGAAGAAAGGAGGGATTCATGCATACCGCTGATTCATCTTAAAAGAATGGAAGCACACAGGCAAAACATTAAACCAGTGTGACTCATTGAGGGGTTTGTACTGCAGTTGTTTTCCATTAATAAAAACCTTCTTTGGATAAATTAATGCTTTGTGAATTTAGACACCTCTCAGAGGTGGGGTGGACAGTGTAAGAGTCCAAGAAGGATCCTCTACAGCCAGTAAAGCTACTTTAACCTGCCACCCAGCCTATGAGAGGCCCCTTCAGCAGCAGCGGTCAGGAAGGCAAGAATTCCACGTTTTCTTAGCAAATTCCTACTAATGTGCTCTGAGTTTGGGTAAAGGAGCCAATCTGGGTAATTGTACTACATAACAAAGCTTCTTCCTCTTCCACATGTTCAGACTCCTTTGTTTGAGCTTAACAGCCTGTCTGTGCACATTACAAATAACAGTAGGCGATGAAAACGACCCAAACGCGTGCCAGGACGCACTATCAGAGCTGTAGAGGCGTAACGAGGCCCCGACCACGAGTGGGCGTTTGAAGAGTTTTCTCGCTCGGTTTCTACAGAAATCACATTAGAGGGTTAAACTTTCAAAAACAAAACAATGGCTCGGTTATTCTTCAGAGTGAAAAAAAACTGTTTGACTGGGTTGGACCCTTGGGTCTAAGTCCAGCTGATTGGTGGCCCCTGGGTCTCAGGAACAGCAGGCGCGACGCTGTTCCGCTCAGTTCTGCACCAAAGCGCGTCACTTCTGCCCGAACGCCACGCTTCGAAACCACCTCGTTTGGGGAGAAATGAGGAAGCGCATTCACAGCAATGGCGACGCTCCATTCCTTCCTTCATTACCTTCAGGTGGCGTGTTTACCAACTCATCAAAAAACGTGGCTTTCAAGCTTTTCCGAAGCGACAAAATGGAAACTTCCCTGGCTGTAGTTTCTCCACAGAGGACTTACCCAAAACACCAGGCTGAGGAAGAGGAGGACGGTCTTGGAGATGACGATTCCGCAGTCCATGTTTGCGTGCGTGGAGGCCGAGGCAGGACTGAGGAGGCGCTCTGGTCCTCTTTGTATCAGGCGCAACGCCGATCTGCTGCGCGCTCCTGACGCCCGATCACAAGTTCTCCCAATCTGACTGCGCCGACAGTGATCACACGGTCACATGATGAGGGGGAGCCCCCCCCCCACCACACACACACACACACACACACACACACACACACACACACACACACACACACACACACACACACACACACACACACACACACACACACACAGTGGATGTGGGGAGACGCATAGTTTAATGCTCGAATAAAATGAATAGAATAAAGTGATTTCTTCATGTTCAAGCCAATTAGGTAAATGCTTTTTTTTTTAACGATTCCGCAGTCCATGTTTGCGTGCGTGGAGGCCGAGGCAGGACTGAGGAGGCGCTCTGGTCCTCTTTGTATCAGGCGCAACGCCGATCTGCTGCGCGCTCCTGACGCCCGATCACAAGTTCTCCCAATCTGACTGCGCCGACAGTGATCACACGGTCACATGATGAGGGGGAGCCCCCCCCCCCACCACACACACACACACACACACACACACACACTCACAGCGGATGTGGGGAGACGCATAGTTTAATGCTCGAATAAAATGAATAGAATAAAGTGATTTCTTCATGTTCAAGCCAATTAGGTAAATGCTTGTTTTTTATTTTTAAAAGATTTTAATAAATAAGGACATGTAGTGTCACCTCAAATATGAATGACTCATTTTAAGTAGAGCATGTGCTAAAGGTCAATTACACCGTGGCAGATAACCTGATAACGACCTGATGGGACACACTGGTGATCGAACCCACAAGGACTGCGAGGCGTGGTGATACTAGTCAGTCTCTGAATAAAAATCATCAGAGAACACATCCGGGACCTACCCTGAAAGCTGCCGTGGGTGTCAGGTGCCTGCGTGACCTTTGACACTGACCCCAACCCTATCCCAGACAGGTAAGCAGGAACAGAGCAGGTCACCGTGAAGGTCTGGGAGCAGCCAGGCCCAGGCAGTAGCGCTGTGTGCGCTGGTACCCTGCACATCATGGCTGTTGTGTAACACGATGGGCTGATGACACAAAGAGAGTCATAGTTTGACCCAGCAGGTCAGACGTCAGGCAGATCAGTGATCCTCACGTGCTCCCACGGCAACAGTCAACCGAAGAGTCATCCCAGATCGGCACAGCGGGGCATGCAAAACGCATTTAATGCTTATTTTCGTTGCAGACAAGAGACATTGGCCTCTAGTTATTAGCAGGTAACAGCATCGATGTCACGTCTTAAATTGAAGATAGCCCATCTAAGGAGTGAACTCCTGGCAGGAGTTTATCTCTGTCAATCCCAGTACAGAGTACAATAGTGCAAATGTGCATATTTTAATGGCTGTTTAAAGTAGGGCATTTGATAATGTAAAGTAGCGCACGTACAGGAA
Organism: Tetraodon nigroviridis; assembly: GCA_000180735.1. NCBI lineage: Eukaryota > Metazoa > Chordata > Actinopteri > Tetraodontiformes > Tetraodontidae > Tetraodon > Tetraodon nigroviridis. The sequence goes on along the minus strand of CAAE01015023.1, from coordinate 245,101 downwards.
GAGGTGGAATCTTCAGTGATCTCACACAGCTAAAATGGGACTGACGGGCCGGAAATATTCTTAGTTTAACTGAGTTTGCTGCCTTTCACTACCTTTTCAGTTACTGTACATGGATGGGTGGCACCAGACAGTGCCACCCATCCATGTAGTGTAAGTAGTTTCAGGTACCTAGTTCATTTATTTATTTATTTATTTTGGCATCGATGTTGTTGTTCCAATAATCCTTTAATTGTAGATTTTATTGTGAGTAGTGACATTACAGGTTTAATGTTAAGGGCATGGACGTCATATTCTGTTAGAGCTAAAACCACCACAGCGAATCTAAACAAAAGCAAAATCCAAAGAGATTTCTTCTACCTTTCTCTAAAACGATTCCTTAGCATTTGAAGTATAATTTAAAGCTACAACCTTTAGAGGTTTGGACAATCTGCAGTTCTTTGACTCTGAGTGCACCAGAACTTGGAAGTGATCCGTTTTTAATGCCAATTTAAGCAGAAAATTAAATTACACATCAAACATCAGGCCGATTAACAGCATTTTCATGTGCAGTTACAGAGCTGAAACACTAACACCCTTGGCTCAGAAGTTTCTTTTCTGCATTGACCTGATGGAAGCACTGAGAAGCCAACGTGATGAGATCACCAGAGGTCCTTTTTAGGTCGCGCACATGCATGATGACGCACGGCTCTCACCCTGTTTCTAAATAGAGGCCACTTCCCTCGAAGTGCACGAAATACCACAATAACTTAGTATGATTCCTAATTCGATGTGCTTGTAACTTTTATGTATGTTTTATTATATCTTGAAATCAACATTTCTTAATATATTAGCCAATACAGCCGTATTATCCTGTCGATTAGGTGAGGTTTTTTTTTTTTCATTTTTTGATTAGATTTTTCTAAGTCCTCAACATGTTTGAAAACTATCGTAGCACAGGAAAATGGCTGTAAATTTGATTTTATTACAGTAACATCACATGCAGACTGCTCACCTTAGAAAACGGGTTCCCTTGCGTCAACGCAACTGTTTCTTTCGTTTATTCTAATTCAATTATTTAAAAGGGGGGGGGGGGGCGGCGATTCAACACTATTGTGAATTTAACAAACGTCTTACTTTTAATGTTAAACATACTAAAATGTACTAAAAATAGAACGTCGGGTTTGAAAGACTACGTCTGATTAGTCGTCGCAACATGTGCGTAATTACGCACAAAGCAGAGGAACAGAGCAGTTCTCTTCCTAAAAATAAACACACACAGATCAACCCACGATAGTTCTTGTTGTGTGGTTTTATGGTGCTTGTTCTTTTCCAGAACGCAGCATTGTGGAATCAATCATCTGGAGAAAACATAAGAGTTAATAAGGTTTGATGGGTAGAAGTACGGCGACGCGACTCACACTACACGGTCCTCACGACAGCTTTATAAGAGCCTGACGCTGTTCAAGGACAGAGAAGACACCGCCCTCTGTCACTCGAAGACACGTCTAAGATGTCTTCTGCTGCCACCAAGAGGAGAGCCACTTCACAGAGAGGGATGGCAGGGTCATCGGTGTCGGACCTCATCATAAAGGCTGCTTCAGCCGCCGATGCGAGCGCCGGCGTGTCACTGGCATTCCTGAAAAAGGCTCTGAAAGCCGGAGGATACGACGTGGACACGAACAGGGCCAGGATCATCACTGCCCTCAAGCGACTGGTGGCCAAAAAAGATTTGGCCCAGGTCAAAGGTACCGGCGCCTCCGGCTCCTTCAAAGTGAACAAGAACCTTTCCAAACCTGGAGGGAAGAGAGTGGCACTCAGGAAGGAAACCGAAGTGAAAAGGTTCAAGAGGACCAGAGCGAGGAAAGCAGCCACTGCCACCGCAGCAGCCGGGAAGAAGAGAGCCAAGAGGGCAACAAAAGCCAGGACGCCCAGGTTTGGGCGCCCCGTCACCAGGTCCCTCAGATCTGCAACCAAGAACTGAAGCACCTTCTTTTCTGGTGTCCTCTGAGGAGAGAGAACAATGGAACATTTTAATTAAAGATATTTTGGTTTATGCTAAAAAAAGAAAAAGTTTCATTGTTAAATTGTTTATTGAAATTAATAAAATTCTACTTTTACCGTGTGCGTGGGACTTTCTCTTCAGCAACGCTCATGCTGCTCTACTGTGGTCTGAGCATTTATTACCTACAAAAATACCGTTTTACACAGTATAACAGCTTAAATCATGGAAAATAACTCTAACCTGTAGTTATGTAAGTACAGTTTCAGACTACTGCATCATTCATTCTTGCAAATGTTTTCTGGAGACTTCTGAACCATTTTTTGCAGATTGTCAAAAACACACATTTAGAAATAACTGAAGTGGCTGAGACTCAAAGAGAGAGGGAGAGAGGGAGAGAGAAAAAAAAACAACCTGCAGCTGAGGATCGTCGGGGGGCTCCTCGGGCGGGGCGGGACAGGCCGTGTCTGCTGGAGATGCTCTTATCTGCTGCAGGAAACACATGAAGGCCTCAGCCGGTGCGTCATTGCCACTGATAGCACGAAGGCCTCTAAGAGCCCTCCAAGTCGGCGTTGAACAAATCTAAACTAATAATTCACTAAATTAGACTAAATGAGTCTGTTAACTGAATTAACTTTGATGCTGGTGTTTAAAAAAGGAGAGTAACTCTTTTCACAGGCCTGCAAAACAAAGGCGTCTTTCTAGGTAGATTTGTTACCTGAACAACAGGTTTCTGGAGGACGAACTTAGAGTCTTTTGTACTCTGAGTTAGTCTGTAACAAACGTGACTGAGGCGCAGAGCTGGTGTGTGCTTACCTAGATGGAAATTTGTGGGGAACTTCCACATACTTTGTTCTCACATGATGTTTTCACTGATGAAAAAAAAAAAACCCAGACTACTTCCTTCTTTCTTTCATTTCTTTTTTTCAAAGTAAAAATATATAGATGTTACCTCTAAACTGTCCTCTTCTATGCTGAAATGAACCTTGAACTGAAATGTATCAATATATAAATAGAATAAAATATAATATATAAATACACTAAGCTCAGGAAGGCATTATTTCTCATCCATCACTTTCTCTATCTATCTATCTATCTATCTATCTATCTATCTATCTATCTATCTATCTATCTATCTATCTATCTATCTATCTATCTATCTATCTATCTATCTATCTATCTATCCATCCATCCATCCATCCATCTAAGAACCACAGTCTTTGTTTCAATTTTGGACAAATGAAAATGAAACTAAAATCTCTTCTTTCTCATAGGAGGAGCTGGCTTTGGAATCTGTGCTCTGATAAATTCTCTTCACTTCCTCGTTTCTGCCAGAAGGCACTATGAAGGCAGCAGTGACAGTCCTGTCGCTCTTTTCCTTTTTCTTTCCCGGCTCTTCAGTTCCCATCAGCCGGCCGCTCAACTGGCTGAGACAATGCCGTGAGTCCACCAACCAGTCCATCACAGCACTGGAGGTGCTGCCGGGTGGAGGATGGGACAACCTGCGCAACATGGACATGGGCCGGGTGATGAACATCAGCTACTTCCAGTGCCAGACCACTGAGGACGGGCTCTACTTCATTCCGGACGAGGTGTTTGTCATCCCGCACAAGGAGACGGGCGTGGAGACAAACTCTGAAATAATCGACTCCTGGCTGGAGCAGAAAAGCTGCACCTCTAACTCCATCAACGCTGACGTTTCCTTCTTCTCCGTGCTGAACGGAAAGTTTTCTACAGAGAATCAGAGAATGAAAATTCACCAAGTAAAAGACTCCTCGGTTACCACCAGAGTGCAGGTAAGTTTTAGGTTTTAAACCTGTTTCATACTAAGATTGAATAACAAAGAAAAAAAATCGACTTATGAATATATAAACTGGCTCGATGGCAACATTAACAGGTATTTGTGCCCTTCTCATCTTCCCCTTAAGATCCGCAACTTTATCTACAAAGTCAAGGTCTTTCCTGACTTCAGTCTGGACGTGCGTTTTGCTCAGCAAGCCAAAGAGATTGCTGATGCAATAGAAAACAACCAAAGCAGGTACGCCGACTATCTTTCGGAGCGGATGGTGATGGATTTTGGAACCCATGTTATCACCAGCGTTGATGCGGGCGCTTCCCTCGTGGAGGAAGACTATCTCAACTCCAAATACGTCTCAGACAATGTGTCGCAAAGTTCCTCCATTTCAGCCCAGGCAGGACTGAACTTTTTTGACAAGCTCAAATTTGACATAAGCAGTCATAATTCCCAGCAGAGCTCAACCCTTCAAGGGTACCAGTCCAATATTCGGTACTCCCTTATCCAGAGCCATGGTGGTGGCATTCCTTTCTACCCTGGGATGACTCTGCAGAAGTGGCAGGAAAGTACCAGGAACAACCTTGTTGCTATCGACCGCTCGGGACTTCCCCTGCAGTACTTTATCAGCCCTAACATGTTGCCCGATCTGCCGCAGCCTACAGTCAGAAAGGTGTCTCATTTGGTGCGTAGCGCCATTGAGAGATACTACAAAGTCAACACGCGCCCTGGATGTGTCGACGTCAGCTCCAAGAACTTTAATTTCCAGGCCAACGTTGATGATAATTCCTGTAGTGGTCCGGCTACAAACCTCAGCTTTGGCGGGGTCTACCAAGCGTGTGTTCCGCTCAGCTCTGATGCAGGCCCACTGTGTGACGCTCTGGCCCAAAAAAACCCGAGCACGGGCGACTTCTCCTGTCGCACACCGTACACTCCAACGCTGCTGAGGTCAGAAATGAGACAGCAGAGTTACACCACGTACGACTGCTATGATGATTCATATGACTGTGGCTTTTTAGGCCTGTTTACCTGCCATGACAGAGTATGTCAGAACAACTACCACGTCCGCTCCGCTACCATCAACACCTACTGGTGCTCTGTGGATAAAGGAAAGGCCCCGGAGTACTCGGGGTATCTGTTCGGTGGCATCTACGGCCCCTCTCTCATCAACCCTCTCACCAATGCCAAAAGCTGCCCTGCAAACTTCATTCCACTGAAATTTCTCTCCGACGGTGGCATGATCTGCGTTAGCAACGACTACGAAGCTGGCTCCAGATACTCGGTGGCGTTTGGAGGTCTTTTCAGCTGCCAGGCAAATAACCCGCTGGCAGGGTCCAAACGTCGCTGTCCTCCACAGTTCAGCCAGCATCTGGCTGCCGTGAGTGACGGCTGTGAAATTCTCTACTGCGTCCAGTCTGGTGTGTTCACAGGAGGGGAGCTGCTCCCCATTCACCTGCCTCCTTTCACCAGTCCCCCGCTTATGAGCATGCAAGCTACTAATACGGTCATAGTGATGACGGAGGGAGAAAAGAACTGGGTTAGAGTTGCACAGAGCAAGGAATGGAAGTTGGTCAACCTTGAGGAAATTCCTAAATACTATGACCAGTTTGGTCCCCGTAACCAGCTGACTGGTGGAGAAAAGGCCGGCGTTGCCTTCGGTGTGCTAGCTTTGATGGCCCTGGTGGTCGTGGTTTCAGTGGTCTTAGTGAAGAGGAGGCGGGGGCTGGGTGCCTTAGTCCATCGAAGTCGTGGCTATGAAGAGATTAATGAAGGGTCAGTCCAGGAGAGAGAAAACGAAACTTCTGAGGCAAGGGTTTAAGCATGAGGCCATGTGGCCTGACAAGATTTTTGTTCTTCACTTTTATGCCAAGTGTTATTCACAACGGAAATAATAATCACTGCGACGGCTGTGTGATTTTGCTGATTTTTTGCACTGAACTGCGCCTTTGGTCAAGATGGTTTTTTTCTGTGGCGGTGTAAAGTCCCGTCACAAGACCGAAAGTGGAAGTAATCCCGAAGGACCACAACGAAGCAACAGCGCCGCTCTGCCATAGATCTGCTCGGCGTGTGACAGAACGACTGTTACATCTTTTATATCCTTGTTATATCTTTTATATCTTTGAAATTACGTACCACCTTTTTTACTATATACTACAACATTTTTTTAAGCTTGTACTTTTTTGCAAATGTAAAAAATAAAATAAATCATAATTAAAATAAACAGCAATTTTGTCTGATTCCACACATGCATCTGCTTAAATCAAAGTTAAGTAAAATAAATAAACCTATTAAATGTCAGCTTATGACTAATGATAATACACTTAAACTGTTAAACTGACATGGTGCGACCTAAAGACGTGACTAGGTTCGAAAAGTTGAATCAAACCAAAACAGACGTAACTACATGGTTTGGGTATGTTTTTGGAAATAGTTCTTTGAAGTTACATGACTTCTTATGATCAGGTGATTCGAGATGTAAACACATATAGGATTCAGAGTATATCAGTCCAAGAGGAAGAGATAAAGGTTGATTGTCTATGACCTTATTAGCACTTGCTGATTCTCACTGCAAAGTTGCGTGTCAATTCCTCCTTTCTGGTGAACCAGATGTTCCGTAAAACAGCCCGTCAGCGGCTCCAGCGGGACCAGCAGTCACAATCGCAGCACGTGCTACCTAAAAAGACAAAATTCTTTAGATTTTAAAAGCACCCAAAATCTACACTAATTTAGATGTACTGCTATCTGCGAAAGAAAAATCTATGTATGGATTCCGGAAGGATGTACCGCAGACGTGGTCAGACATGTTTAAACTTCAGCAGTGAGGAAGCTGCAGATGTGGCACCTGAGTACACACTAGACCTTCAAAGTCACTGGCAAATGTGGGTTAAATGAGTGGCTCTCTATCGTCTATTCAAGCAAAGGAAGCTTTCACGGAGACAAAACAAACGGGCGGCGGAAAAGCTGACTTTAAGTCGGTAAGATGGGCCAGCTCACGTGTTAAAAACACACGCAAGCACACATGCATGTGAGCATTTCCCATAAAGAGGACTCTCACTAGTGTCTGCCCTTCCTCTCGTGACTGCACAATAATCTTTATCCTCCCATGCACACACAGACACAGATGCACACAGTATGTGTGTACATACACACACACACACACACACACACACACACACACACACACGCACGCGCACGCACAGCTGTGAGGGATTCAGAAAGCTGGGTCGTATCCATGAAAACAACCCACTCCTGCTGAGGAAATTGTTAAGGCCAGAGGGCAGAGGGAGAAAAAGAAAAAGAGAGATAGAGAGAGCTCCATAACCTTGAACCAGGGAACACCCCCTGGTTGCCCAGCAGGCTTTCGGCACCGCCTGCCAGAAGGGCAAAAGCTACTTCAAGCGTGAATTCTTTTTCATCCCGGTCAAGCTCTTTGGCTGCTTGGAGTCCATCGTTCACAGAGCGCTGTGCAATCTGAAAGAAGGAAGAAGAGAGAGAGAAAGAAACAAATGTATCGTTTAGGCCACTAGAGCCACGACAGGAATTTGAGAAGAAGACAAAGAGGCAACTCCTTCAGACAAAGAGGATACGAAAGGCAGTAAAGCACAAGACAAGGTAAGACTGGAAGTCACTGTGTTCTGTTTTTGGCCGTCGTGTAGGTTTTTAGGTCTGAGAGAACATCTGCTGGAGGATTAATCTAGATGACAGAGAGGATCCAAAAAACCACTGTGTAAATGAAACCAGAATTCATCTGATTTAAAGTCATTGTTATCACCAATCCTGCAGCCTTCTTCTGTCCCAGCGACCTTCAACGAAACTCAGAGTTTACCGATGTTCCTCTTCCCACTGTAACGTTCAGGCAACCATGCAGGCGGAAAGACACAAAGGGTGCAGCTATGCGCTTGTTATTCTGGCTCTGACGGTCACACTGGAGGTCCGCAGCGGACAGACCTGCTGGACCGCCTCGGGTCCAGAGTGCGAGAAAGCCCCTTTTGTGCCAGGCCACAATCTGGCCGGGGAGGGCTTCGACGTGGTGCGCATGCGGCGAACGGGGGCGTATGTGATCAATGTCAAAGGGCACATGAGCGACAACCACACCTGCACCCTGTGTCCCAACCGCTTCCAGCAAGGACAGGTACAAAAATACAAACGCCAGTAACTCTGGAGCCATTAGTGAACCACTCTGACTCCACCCTGCCGCTCAGGTTCAGAAACTCCCAGCAGCCGTTCTGGACTGGCGCCCCTTCAGCCGCTGCAGCAAGCAGCTCTCCAGCGCCCTCCACCACTCTGTGGACTCTCTGCTACGCAGTTCCAGCTCCCTGGTCAACAACAACTGGGGCGTGGGCTTGAGTTTGGAGAATATCGGCAAAGTGGTGCTGGGAGGAAGCCGCTCTGACCTGGCCAAGTTCGCGCGCTCGCAGCACAGCGTGGACAAGGCCACGTTCGCCATCCACGAGATCAGCTGCACCTACTACAGGTAAAGCTCAGCGGCTGGGTTGTGATGCGCCCATCCGGGCAGGGGGTCGGCAGGAGTAAACGCAGCATTTTGCTTTTTATTTGTGCAGCTACAGGCTGGCGGATCACCCCCAGCTGAGTGCAGAGTTCACCAAATACCTGAGAAGACTCCCTCAGAGGGTCCAAACAAAGCAGGACAGAGGCCCGTACAGACGGCTGATAGACACCTACGGAACGCACTACATCCACCAGGTTCGACCTTCAACATCCGCCGTAAAGCAGCATCGAAAGCTTATTTTCTACTCACCCCAAACAGGTCCAGCTGGGTGGGAAGGTCAGACGGATAACGGCGTTCAGGACCTGTCTGGCCACGCTGAAGGGCTTCGCCGAGACCGACGTCAAAACCTGCCTGAACGCAGAGCTGAGGATGTCTCTGGGCTTCCTCCCAGCCAACGTCACCCTCTCCAACAAGTGTGACAATCTTCTGAAAGGCAACATGAGCATGGGCTTCTACCAAGGCTTCATGACCCACAAGATCGAAGTGATCGGAGGGGAGAGGTACTTCCCCGACATCCTCTACCAGCAGGACCCGTCGGAGGCGTACGACAGCTGGATGAACAGCCTCCACGATAACCCTGACGTCATCTCCTACGCCATCTTCCCTCTGCATCAGCTGGTGCCGGACTCGCAGATCGCCGCTAATCTGAGAGACGCCATCACAGAGTACATTCAGGAGAACCAGCTGAGGGAGGACCAGCTGGGTTCCAAGAACTGCTCCCCGACTCCAAACCTGGATCACAACTGCTGCCCCCTACGGTCTGGAAGAGGAACTCTCAGGCTGATGATCCACAGAGCGGCGGGCCTGAGGGCCGACACCTTCACAAAGACGGACGCCTACGTGAAGATCTTCTACAACGGCATGTACGAGGAAACGGAGACGGTGATGGACGACAACGACCCGGTGTGGAACGCCACCTACAACTTCGGATCAGTGGAGGTGGGCCAGGAGCTCAGGCTTGAAGTCTGGGACAGAGACGTGCTCTACAACGATGTGGCCGGAAGGTGCGTGGCCGTCCCGGAGAGGGGAACTCACTCCTTCAGCTGCCAGCTGAAGAAAGGAGTTCTCTACTTCACCTACGAGGCCAAGTGCGACGCTCATTTGACAGGTTTTAGGTGTGGACGGTACTCTCCCAGCGCCGAGTAGGCCCTTCCAAAACAAGTCAAGTTTAATGGCTTCAGTCTATAACCTGATTTTGACAAAATTCCCAAAGTTTCTTTGTAACATATGAAAACTAAAGCTTGATCTGGGACACTGAACGCTCACCTTGACTTGTGTGAAATAAACCGTCAGAAATCCTACATGTCAGTGTGTTCTAGTAGCTGTAGATGAGATTAAACTGTTACTCTTTTGTTTTTATTCAGTTGAAAGAGGAATCTAACAAAAAACATACAAATGCAATCGGTCTTATACAATAACACTAGTTGTTTGAACAGTACGAGAAGGCCTCAGCTACACCCTGAAAACACCCGCTTCTATAGGAGTATCAGCACAGTTGAAGTTGAAGCACCGCGTTAACCAACACGTTGTAATTTCTGTGCTGCTCTGGTTAATTATGGTAGAAAATCGCCAACTTTTGTATAATCGACTGACGCCACATTTCCAACCGTCTCTTTTTATCCAGAGGGTTTAGGTATAAAACGACACCGAGACAAAACTCTATACTGATTCGGGTGAATTTCGCCTGTTGTTAAAAAAAAGGCATGCAAGCGTTCCTGTTTGAGGGCGAATCACAAACTGGCAGTAAGCCGCCGTTTTCCAGACCAGCAGGAATACAGCCAGTTCAGACACGCGTTAAAATTCCTGAATGTAACATCTGAACCCCAATTTTGTTTTCAGGCGTTTACATTAAGGCCCTTGCGTAACATGAAGTATTCACAATTCTAATGTGGGTTTCGCCTGAATGAACTAGTTTTACAATCAAGCGCAGGGAGGTGAGAGTGGTGCGTCAGGCACGGGGTCCGCGCAACACACCGGGTTTGTTCCAAACGGCAGCTTGTTGGTCACTTTTTTTAGTGCTTCTCTCATCGAAATAAAAAAGTGTGCGTTCAGTCGGGATAGTCAAGTCTGCCCAGAGTCAAGGAGACACCGTCAAGGACACGAGTCAAGATTCAAGTACGGTTTACAGTCCCAGTGAGGCTTTGAGCAACGATGCCATGTCTTCAGGTATGGTCCCCTCGACACCTTCAGGAAAAAAATAGCAATGGTCAAATTGTGACACACCTACTTTCATTATTAAAAAAACTTAATTTAATTCTTGATTTAGACATGGTTTTGTTGTTTGTTGCATTAGCAGCCATTCATTGAAGATTAGTCGAACAAAAACCAAAGGTAAGGTTTAAGGTCCGCCTGACAAGCAGCAATGCTGCCATCTGCTGGACACCGAGCAGTCCAGACGCGCTGAGCCTGACTGACAAGGGCGAGCTCAGCCATGCCACCTTTTTGGGCAGTTTGCAGTTTCAATTTTTCTTTTGAACGTCTTGTTATCTAAGGCAGAGGCATGTGTGAGAAACGCTGGTAATGAAGCTCAGTCAGTTTTAAACGATGTGGCACTGTGAGAAAATAGCACACTGATTACTGTTTAGCATACAGTAATTGGATGTTTAGGCGACTGGCAGGAAGGTTTTCTTCATCCTAAGCTGTGGCTTAGTCACACACACGCAGAGCTGATTCAGAGACATGTAACCACTATAATTAAGACCTTTTTCTTAAATAGTTGCATTTTCTCTGTGTATCTGCTTACCCTGTTCAGCAGCAGTCATGTCGTGTTCCAGCTTTAGTTTCTTTTGGCCCAGCTGCAAAATGCACTCGTCTATAGTGCCCTTACTGATGAGCTTAATCACCCGGACAGTCCTGACAGAGAAAGTTTAATTAGTTCTAAGAAGTCACTTTGGATTCATGTCTGCTCGCCTGGCTTCCAACTGCAGTAGCAGATCTTTTCCTCAAACCCAAAGATCAGCCTAACCTGGATCAGGCGACTCCTTTGAGACCGGGGTTTGACAGATTCTACCGTACCTGGTCTGGCCCACGCGATGACATCTGTCCTCTGCCTGTTTGTCGTTGTAGGGGTTACAGTCGATATCATGTAAGATGACGACGTTAGCCGAGGTGAGGTTGATTCCAAGGCCGCCAGCACGTGTTGACAACAGGAACACAAATATGTCCGAATCTGTGTTGTACTCGTCGATCAGCACAATTCTACAGGACAGAAAGATTTCACCGCTCAAAAAACACTATCATTTCCTTTAACAAATGCATCCAGCATTTCAGGGATGTCATATAGATGTGCACAAGTTTTAATGAAATGGAAATAACGTCTTTGCCCACCTGTCAGCTATGGGTGTGGATCCATCCAGTCTGATGTATCGATGACTGAGATGCTTCAGCAACACTTCTATGATGTCCAGCATCATGGTGAACTGACTGAATAACACCACGCGGTCCCCCTGTTGGAATAAAAAGTCTTCAGTTTAAGCTGCACGATACCGGGGCGCTCAGAAACAACCGACGCCCTTCACATCTGCCTTTACCTTCTTTTTAAGAGAGGTCAGCAGCTCTTTGAGGAGGATGAATTTCCCAGAGTCAAGTAAGAGATCGGTGTCCAGCTGATAGGAGCTGATGGAGGAGTACTGCTGGCACAGGCGGTGTAGCTCAAAGTCCGACATCACTTCCATGTCTTCTTGGATCAGAGCGGCGTCGGCGTCAAAGTGGCTCGGCTCCTGCGGAGACACACAAATGTAGCTGAGGCGGCGGGTTCAAATCAGAGATCTGACAGACCACAGGGCAGAAAGAGACTGACCTTCAGCATGAGTTTGCTCATGGCTTTAAGCTTTTCTGCGGTGTAATATTGTCGATGAAGCAGAGGGTGATTGGCCATCTTCCTCAGCTGCATCATCACGTTACACAGCTCCCGCTCTGCACACACAAGCGCGGACAGAAGTTACCAACTACTGGTGTTTCTGTTACCTGGACCCATTGGAAAGGTGGGATAAAAAGGTAGCTAAAGCTCACTCTCTCCAGTGGTGGAACGCTTGAGCTTCATGAAGAGGGACTGATAGAGAGCGCGCTGTTTTTCACTCATTGAGCACGTCTCAATGTTCTCTTCCTTGGCTGGCAGCTGCTTGAGAACCTGGATAACGCAGACCATTCAACAATAACATCTTTTACACACTTTTTAAAATAATAAAGTCATTATTTACAGAAAGAATGCCACGACATGTGACAAAAGGTAAGTCTGCAAACTCACATCGCTCTTGATTCTTCGGAGGATGAAGGGTTTCATGATGAGTTTGGCCTGAGAAATGCGATCTCTCTCGAAAGGGCTCTGCTCCTCATGGGATTTCTGCAGCGGGACATCAAGAGCTGGGCCACAGACGAAAAGGGTTCCGCAAACACCGAGCTTGAACTTCGGTTCTTACCATGGAGAACATTTTAGAAAGCTGGGAAGTGGAGCTAGAGAACATGGAAGGCATGATGAAATTCAGGAGAGACATCAGTTCCAGGAGGTTGTTCTGCAATGGAGTCCCTGTCAGCAGCAAGCGATGCTCCGCCTAAGGCGAGGAAAGGATGGAGGAAGAGAGGGAGGAGGAGAATGAGTGAGACGTTAAAGAAGGTGTGGAGCTGGAAAAAATGTCATAAATTGTGATTACTAACATTAATAGCCATGAGGTGGCGGTAGCGCAGACTGTTCATGTTCTTCAGCATGTGGCCCTCGTCGAACACGGCATACTTCAGACGCAGCTTGCGAAAAAGGCTGCGATCGCTGTCGTTTCCGATGGCCAGGTTATACCTGAGACACACGTGAAACAATGGTCAAGATGACAAATGGAGCTCATTTACGCTGTGTGCTTCCCTCAGGGTTCAAAGCCCCCAGCTGTGGCTATTGGTCAGAATTGCTAACTTAAACCACAATACAAGGGTCATTATTACTCACGTGGTCACAATGACGTTGTACTCAATGTCTTCGTTAAGAATTTCGTGTCTGAGATAGCGGCGGTCCTCAATTGATCCTGTATGACCAAAGAAGAGAAAACCATTGCTTCAAAACATCCAAGCAAGTTGTGTTTGGGGAGACACTGCCTCCTGGTGGTCAATCCGGATATAATCCAGTTCTCATTCTGGGATTTCAGATGGGAGCAAAAGAGTTTCCAGCAGGCGACAAGCAAAACATTCTGTACTAGCAGTTTATGCCCTTAATTTATAGGGAAAGAGGTCAAGGTGAAGAGGTGAAGGAAGAGTCTTACCATAATAGACTACAACTTTAAGACTGGGGCACCACAGCTTCAGCTCTCTGACCCAGTTATCTACAAGACGGAAAGAAGGAAGCTGACTCATAGCAAGAGCAAGAAAATTAACACCAATATCAAGAATCAACAGCTAAATCTGTCAGAGATGGTTACCTAGTGTGGAGGACGGCACAGTGATCAGGTGAGGACCTTCTATTCCATTCTGATACAACTGGGAGAGAAAAGCTATAGCTTGGATAGTTTTCCCTAAACCCTGGGAGGGAAAGGAAGAAAAAAGGAGTTTCAGAGGTCCAAGTCCGACACAAAGATGCGAGTGAACATTTACCCATCTGAATAAAACCTATAAGACCCTCAACACTGCCCAGCATCTTTTTAAATTCTTCCTGGTGGAAGCCTTATTTATAACTTTACGACACTTAATTTGTGTGCGACATTTGTAGTTCTTGTTTTAAATATTGGAAGTAATCTGCATTGCCGATCACAAGATGCCTCACCATCTCATCAGCCAGGATGCCGCTGAGTTTGTGCTCGTGCAGAAGCAGCAGCCACTTCAGACCGATCAGCTGATAGGGCTTCAGCTGGAACCTGAGGGAACAGAGAGCTTCCAGAACGGAGCCAACGAAAACCGGCTGGAGCAAGCCAACGCAACCGCAGTCGGAATCAGAATTTCACGTTTACTCACTGGCTGTTGAGGACATGGGGCTGCTTCATGGACGCTGTCCCTCTCTCCATTACCATGGTGACCTGTTTGACCATTTTGGAGGAAATGCTCTCACATTTGGACATGAGCCCCAGGACGACTTTCCGCTCCCGGAGGACAACTTTACAGCCGACCAGCAAGTCCTCTGACAGCCCGTTGTCTTTATGGAACACTTCGATCTGAAGACGAGAGCGTAACACTCAGCTCCACATCAGCATTCTGAGGGAGCAGACCTCCGCCAGGCAGCTCAGTTCCCCACAAATCATCTCTTAAACCTAAAACAGTACTACACAAATAGTACATCGCAGGAAAAACACAACCTCCCTGGTGGAGGTGACAAAACCACAGATAAGCAAGCACATCTTTCTGCCGGTTACAGTTACTTCATGACTGATTTTCTTCTCTCACCAAGCTTCTCCAGCTGTCGAACGGTCTGAGCTCCAAGACCTTTTGGGCCTTTTTGACCGAGCAGCCAGAGATCAGCGACATCTCATCCACAGACGCCGTCTGGAAGAACGTGACAATCTCCGTCTTTATATCCGTCATGTCGCCTTTGGTGCTCAGCTCCTCGTCGGAGTCCTCAAACTCGCTGCTCAGAGTGTCTTCGGGGTCTTCTTCCTCTGAACTCAGGTGTTGGTGGGAGGCGCGAGCCTTCCTTTTGCTCTCCGCCGCCTGCTTCTTGGCGATACTGGTCCCACTGGTGAACCGGGAGAGCACCTGAGCTGCGGAGGAAGAGATGGTGCTTTTCCTGATGGAGGACAGCGAGGACGCCGACTCTGAACTTTTTGTAATCCAGGGCAAAAGAGTGGAAGTGCTGCTCTGCGTCTTCAACCATTTGTGGCTTTGGTTGCCAGAATCACTGTCCTCGCCGTCCTTCCTAGCGTCTGAATTGTTGCCATCCTCCTCCGACTCACTGACGCTTTCATGGGGCTTCGAAGAAGTCTTCTTTTTACCGTCCTTGCCCGACTGCTCTTCCCAGCTTGCACTTTTGGGCTTCTTTTCCTCTGTTTCTGGTGAAGTGACGCAGGTATTATCTGCAGTGAGGAGGAACAGTAAACGGTGAGAGGGATTCAGCATCAGCAGGTGACGCTGTTAGCACAGTTAGCTGAGCCAGCCGCTCCCACCAGAGTCGGAGAACATTTGCAGAACGTGCAGAGCGTCTTCCACGTTCCAGTCATGCTCCTGCAGCACCATTCGCAGCTCCTGTAACACAGAGGTCAACATTGAGACGCGGACGCCCTTTAGAACAACGGCAGGAAAATGTCCAATTAAAAGGTTTTGATAAATTACAGGCAAGATGAATAACGGATGAAGAAAGTCATATCTACCTCTTTGTCCTGGTCAGGAAACTTTTTTTGTAGTTTTCTAACCATAACTTCCTGCATCTCCCAGCTTGGTCCGTTGTCTTCATCATCAGTTTCATCAGAGGACTTTCAGACCAACAAAAGGTGCAACAGGATAATATGAACAGGCGAAACAGCTTTAGCTCCACTTTAGATTGAAACGGCTGTATCAGAAGCCTCACCTCGGACGACTTTCGCTTCTTCCTGGGCTGAAGGTCTTCACTGCTCTGAGAACTGCCGGATCCATCCTGCTTCCTCTTCTTTCCTTTAACTGGAGCTGAGGGGATAAAATATCATTTTTGAACCAGAAGCGCAGAAATCCCAGGGAATTTACAGATCTGTGTAATGCGCACGCACACACACCGATCAATACCAGTCAAACATTTTATTTAAAGTCTAAAGAAAACTAAACTTACCTTTTTCGTCCCCATATTTTAAAAGGCACGCTGCTACAGCACCTTCCAGTGTGGCTGTGCTCTGAATGACCTAAAAAAAAATAGAACAATATACAATATAGCTAAAAAAAGTAGTAAAAAAGAGGTTGATGAAGCAAACTCACATCTAATAGCTGAGTTCTCGTCAGCTGAGGAAACATCTCTAGTATTCTGCTAATTTTCTCTTCCAATTCGCCGTCTTCATCGTCTTTATGAGGCTCCTCTGTTTTGGATGATCTCTCCGTGGGATTTCTACACAAGGAAGGATGACTTCAAACGAGAGAGCTCAGCATCCACAAAAATGAGTGAGAATGTGTTTCGCGCTTACTTCCTTTTCCTGGTTAATGATATTTTAATGTTTGGTTCAGACAGGAGCTCATTATCTTCCAGATCCGACGAGCCGACTTCCTCAAACACGACTCCTCGGGCTGGAGGCTTCGCTGCCGCTTTGACAGGTTTCATCCCAGCTGCAGATCACAAAGGCTCAAACATTAGAACACACACACTTTCCCATTTCCTGCAGTTCCAGCAATTAATATATATCCTCATGGAGATGACACACACAAAGTGAAGATGCTAGAAATGTTAAGCAGTCTCCATGAGAGTTAATAGGTGCATTTCAGCACAATACGTTCTTGTACTTGTTCCTGCGTAGATGGAGCTGAAACTTAAAAAAAATCTAATAATTGATGTTGATCAAGAGGTTATAAACCTTCTCTTCTACAAAAAACACTACATCTACGGGACAATAGTTTAGTCTGTCCATTAAAAACCGACGACAGCTTGCGATCTTGAGCTCGCTGAGCCACATCTGGCTACCACCGCTGCTCGCCGGCTTTAACGTCTGTTACCTGGCTTATTCTCCTTCTCAGAATCAGGACTTCGGGAGAAGCAACTCTGCTCTTTGGTCGTTGTCGATGACTTCTTGTCATAGCGAAAACGGTCTAGGTTGAACGTGCTCATTGACATTCAGCTGGAGACGACCAGAGTCGATCCTTTGTCTCTTTGTACCCAGCAGTGTCTTCTGGATGCCACAGAAAGAAGCGTTCCTTGTTGGCCAATGTGACAGCCTTGCTAGCTGACTAGCGGCGTGCGTTAGCGTAGCCTTAAAAACAAGATGGCTTTGAGTGGCGCTGCCGGTCCCTTGTAAAGCACAAAGTATGAAAAGATGTCCTCTGACGAAATGCGCGATAAAATATTTTTAGGGCACTGTGGCAGAAGTGCTGTTACGCTCGACGTTTACACGGCTATAGCCGGTTTCCCGCGATCTCGAGCGGCCCTGGAGGCTGCAGTATCGGCTCATTTCATTGGTCAGAAGGCAGGAAGAAGGCGGAAACTTCCGCGTTAGTCAAGATACTATACTTAAAATACACCTACTTTACATAAACTATCCAGGAACTATTTGGATCCTGTTCATGTTAATATATAGGATTGACATTGAACAATGACGATAACTATATTTAATTTAGTATAAGAGCACCAGGTTGGTGAAAAAAGGAGATACACTGCAGTTTAGATGCAGCGCCAGACCAAACTAGAAGAATCAGAACGACAGAGAGGAATGGGACGATCTAAAAATGGTCGCGAATGCAATTATTTAAAGGTCAACGAGAAGCGTCACTCATTGGGGTTGTACCAGCTTTTCACCACCAGAGAGCAGAACAGGACAAAACATGTTGAAGTCGTTGTGAGCGAACTGAAAACCGGAAGTGACGTGTGGTCAACTACTGTACGCGCACGTGTAACCGTTGACCCCAGGTTCAGTGCACTATTGCCTTCACAATATTGAGCGTTGCAATTCTAGCTTTAAATAGCTTGTGTGCTGCACAAATCTGTGCTGCACATAGCAAACAGCTGTTTGAGTTGAGTAATGAATTATTTATTTTACAAATGAAATAGCATGAATTTAAAAAAAAAAAAAAAGATACTTACAATTTTGCTATAGTTCAAAGAATGGATGTTAAAAGATAAACAATGTCAGCATTTGATTAATAAGACATAAACTGTGTCACTTTATAATTCAGATGTTTCTGAAATATTTGAACTATTAAATGCTCAGTTTTTATTTTCACAGCTTTGACTCCAACCACAATAGTTAATAACATTAATGAAAGCTGATTTCCATTTAAGACAGCTACTCAACTGGAATAGCAGTTTTGGATTGCAATGTGGCAATTGTTTTATTTATTTATATCACTAATATTAATGGCACGCTTAACAGTGTCTAAAATGCTCATTTTGAATAAAAATGATAATATTTAATGGTCAAAGACAAAGAATAATGTTCTACATCCATCACTAATGTTCAAAGTCAATGCCGCTAGTCCAAAACAAGCACACAGTGCACGCGTGCACACACACACACACACACACACACACACACACACACACACACACACACACACACACACACACACACACACACACTACTGGTGCATGCACCTGTGAATATATTCTGGTCATTCCCACCTCCCACCATAACAACAAGACTCCCCCACCGTCTTACTGTCACCCTCACCATTGTCATGGAGACAGTGTAAGTTAATGCATGTGTATCTGTGTGTGTATGTGTGTGTGTTTCGGGCTGTACCAGCGCACAATAGACAGAGTGTCACACAGTCTGATAGGGGTCATGACCCCTCACAGCAGGAGGCTCAAACTGTGGCTCCTTGCCTTCTTCAGTCGTCCTGGTCAGGTTTTTTGGGGGTGAGTGATAATTACATCTGCATCAGGATGGATGGTTTGAAAATTTAACATTGTATTTCCTTAGAGGTGTAGAGTATACAGTGGTGTGTACAGTATTACTATAGATTCAACTGTCGTATGCTAAAGTACAGTACAAATCATAGACCACAAAGCTGTACCACTGCTGATTCAGTTGATTGTTGTGCACATGTGTGCATATGTACAGTGTCAAGTACCATTAAGCAATAACAATAAATAGATAAACAGGTGTTTTGGTAGAAGTTGCATCTATAAGAGAGCTAAAGTCAGTGTCAAGTGCATCTCTGTGCATGTGTGACTGTGCATGTTTGAAACAATGACCCAACTGTGGCATCCCATCGGACTTCTCACAAATTATGTCACCACCCAGTCACCGGTGGCGCCCAAACTTGGCCGAGACCCGAGTAACGAGTGAGCAAGCACCAATATGGAAAATGTTGCAACATCAACATTGCAAGTGGCTGTGGGTAGTATATTGTTATTTATTTTAAAATAAATAAAAAACAATATGAATATAAATGATAACTAATGAATGCATGACTTATGCTGTTGAAGTTTTGGGAGATTGTTCTCTTGGCTTCTGCAATCTGGGCCTATTTATCTTAAAAATGTTGGCAAAAATGCTGTGCGTATCAGACGCGCAGACAGAATTACCTCTGAGCGGCCCCATCATTCAGACGCTGTCGCGCCGACGTGTTTAAAGCGCTCTGAAACTGCCGTTTGATAAGTGCTTTCAGATAACGAACACGTCTGACATTTCTGCAACAGCTTTTGTTTAGTCATCACTCATGTACGCCTTCCCTCTCACTCCCCCTGGAGACAAAGGGAAGCAGCAGCGGGGGAGAATTCCCGTGTTGCTGGAGGTGATGCTTTCGAGCAGCCGAGACAACCGACCAATCACGGAGACACGATGACGGATCCTCCAGGCCGATTTACAGAACATCAGTCGAGCCGAGCTTTGTTTGCGCCCCATTCCTTCGCATCAAAGCAGTACCTGTTGGGGATCCACCTTGCAATGTGAACCATTTGTTGGAGAACGCTTTGTAGCTTTCAGAGTTTACACACGCTTCTTATCGAAGCATTAAATGAAAGAGGAGGCATGCAGAAAGACAGCGGGACAATGAGCAGTCCCCAGGCCGCCGTGCAGAGAGCTGCTCAGCCAGAGCTTTGTTGGCATTGCGTGCCTCCGCATTGTCTGCATGTCTGCAGTCGCCTGAGTCAAATGATGCCAATTATGTCTCTGTCATTTAGCTTCAGTTTAATGAGCTGCAGGATTCATCATTCTAATCTGACAGAGGCACTTGTGGTTTGAAAATAAATACAGCCAGCAGTGCCAGGCTGTTGGTATCCTAGCTGCATTTGTGCTGTAAATATAGATATACAATATAGGCCCTTTACATTGGCTGCTCTTCTTCTTCTGCCTGTTTCTTTTCCGCATTGTTAATTATGCTGCACGGCTGCACTCGACCGCAGCGCCACAAAACTCTGGGCTCCTCCAAAATCATCCTGAAAAGGTAACAAAGTTTTACAGAGGCCAGACACGGAGGAAAAGGATTCCTACCCTGTTAACTTTAATATCCATGCGCGTCATCTCTGACACAAAGGTTGAGACGACGGCGATGGCAGGAGACCCCCACTGGTGGGCACCGGTCGGGGGTCTGACTCTTGCTGGACACCGCTGGGTTGTGCGCGCGAATGAATGTGTGTTCGCATTTTGGCTCATGTGTGCTCACGTCATAAATATGTGCATGCCTCGGTGAGTGTTAGAGGCCAGTGGCTGGGTCTTCTTTGGGGGGTGGGGGGTGGGTTCGCCGCTGACAGCCTCAGCTGTGTGGAATTGTGGGAGAAAAAGAGCTGACGCGATGGGAGCTGATGTCTGACATGACCTCTCTCAGCAGGCGCACCGCAGGGAGCTGGGAGCCTGCCGCTGACTGAGTGTGTGTGTGTGTGTGTGTGTGTGTGAGTGTGTGTGTATGTGGTGGAGTGCGTGCTGGACGCAGAATTAAAACACAAGCAACACCAACACACCTTTTTACGTCCGTGTCCCGCTCATTTCCTTCGTGGATGCCTGATGGACGTGACCCTGATCTTTGGCGGCTGCTGGGTAACTCAATCTTCTCTCCGCTCCTGTCGTACCTTTACCTTCCATTTTCTCGCTCTCCATATCATATACCCCTCCCTGACCTTCTCGCTCTTTGTTGCCCCCCTCCCCGCCCATTTCTCAAACTCTCCTTAAGGTGCACTCAGGCTGGTAAAGTGATACAGGATGCTTAATTAGCTCTGTGCATTCCCCCGTAACTCTTTTCCCCCCATTTTACACTTTTCTCTCACCTGTATTTGCATCATTTCTGTTTTCTTTCCATTCCTTTTTTATTCCAAACTCACACACATGAAGGTGTCTGCAGCCCTTTCTGTCCCCTCTTCCTCCTCTTCGGGCCCACAGCTTTGCCATCAGTCACTGATAAGTGCCCACAAAGCCCCCACTGTCTGGTGTGACCCTCTATTCTTTCCTCCATCTCCTCTCTCTTTCTCCCACTCCTTCTCTTTTTCCATCCTGGAGCAGCCAAGCATGAGGGAAGGAGGAGGGGCCATTTATCATGTGCACACACCCCAAGTTGTTTTACCTGCACCCCCTCTTTTCTCCTCTCTGTCTCCACTGTCATCTGTTTTGTTTACTTACAATTTATGCTGCGGCTGTATCGTCTTGCTTTTTTTTCCCCCTCGACTTTCTGTCATCCTATGTTTCTTTGTTTAACTTCAGGGCAACTTTGCCCCCTTGTGCTCTCTCAATGGACACTGGTGCTTTTAACGTGGGACAATGGAACAAATCTGAAAGGTTACCGAGCCCTTTGCACTGTATCCGTCCGCGCTCCCTCTTCTCTTTTTTCTCATTAGATCTCAGCAAGGCTGCCAGCTGAGAAGGGCTGGCAGAAAATCCTCTTTGAGAAAAAGGTTGTAAAATATTTGTTTCGACCTTACTTGAAGAGGGTGGAGGCGAGATGGACGTTTCACTTCAGGGGCTCTGACGGTGGCCATTTTTAAAGCCCTGCTGTAGTTGTTTCTTGAATTAAATCAGGGTGTCCACTCTGTTTGCCCCCCCCCCTCGCCCCCACTCCGTCAATCAACGAGCTAGTCAGCTTGTCTGCCAACCATGACTCTGAAACTCTGAGTAGGACTAATGGGTCTTGTTAGCCACTTAACTTCCTATGCTGCCCCCCCATTTCTCTATCTCTCCATGTATGAAAAGAATAACCCTAATGCTTGTTTGCCAGTCCACTGCTCTCGCTTATCCTCCTGGGGCCTTATCATTAGTGATCAGTGTTCTCAGAGATAAGGCTGTGAGCGAGTGTGGGGTATCCTCTTCCTTGAGCTTTAGTCACACCTGATCAGTGTACCCGAAGTTCTGTGTGAGACTCTATGCTGAGAAAGGTCATGTTTTTATTCGCACCAATCAGCCTTCTGGCCGATAAGACAGCTCGTCGGGTGGATAGCGGCGAGGCCTTTTGCTCGGGTGTCTGAGGGAGCCGGGCGATGGGTGGTGTGTGCGTCTTCTCTCACATTCATTCTTCCCTCAACCCTCGTCCAAGAAAAGCCATGAAAAGGAAATTTATGAACGGAGATGTGGTGATGTTGCGCACAAATTTAGCTCAGATTAGGTGCCCAAAGACCTGTAATGCTTTCAAAGAAAAGTTAGAGAAAGAATGTGATGTAGCATGCACCGCTGTACTTGTGGACCCTCTCATCAGTATTCGCTTCCACTCCTCCAGGCTTTCCACTCCAGCCCTCTCTAATCTAATCACCTCCTGCACAGGCTCGAGCGGTGCCTCCAACAGTCCAGCCACGGCCCCTTAATCGACATCTTATTGCCGGCAATCACATTTACGGCACAGAGGCAAATCTGCACAGATGCGATTGTGTCAGCTGCTAATGCAATAACGCCCCACCGCCTTTCCTTTTACTCCGCATCCTTCATCTTCAGAAACAAGGTGGCAGTGTTTTAATTTTCATCCTCGGTTCGCTCTCCATCAATTTAGCTCAAGGAGCGTGGTGGAGGTTATGGAGCAAGACACGTGTAGGTGCTGGTTATTGTA
This sequence comes from Tetraodon nigroviridis, assembly GCA_000180735.1. Classification (NCBI taxonomy): domain Eukaryota; kingdom Metazoa; phylum Chordata; class Actinopteri; order Tetraodontiformes; family Tetraodontidae; genus Tetraodon; species Tetraodon nigroviridis. The sequence goes on along the minus strand of CAAE01015023.1, from coordinate 222,283 downwards.
CCTGCTTTTATTTCTCTCCAGTGGGAAAATGAAGAGCAGGATTTTTATGTTTAGATGCGATTAAATGGGGACTTTCTGTTATTGTTTATTCAAAGACACAGGGTATATTGGATCATGCTGGTATGGTGTGTTCTAGGATGGCAGATTGGAGCGGATTATTTGGTTTTGATCACAGAAAGGTCAGGGGATATTTTCTAAAAGGGCAAAACATCTACTGCTGCTGTGAGATGGGAGAGGTTTTTACCACAGATGTTTGACTGTACCTCAAAGAAACTGCAGTAGGTTTAATTGTTTTTTAACTTAAGATAGTGCTAACAGGCACAGATGATATAAAACAACTTTTAACTAAAATATTTTGTTGTTTTTCACACGGGACCGCTGGTGTGTTGTATTCACATCTGCATCAACCAAGTCACGCAGGCTGACTAGAAAAAAGCTGAAGGACTTAACCAGCAACCCAAACATGACAGTATTGTTGGGTGTGTTATTTTCTGGGCCCTGCCTCCAACGGTCAGACAGAAAGAACCCCAGCTAGAGGTGTCCATTGTGCTGCTACTGCGATCACTAGATCTCCCAGGGGTCTCGCCCCTCTTCGTCTCCACCTTTAACAAAGCTTCCCTGTGAACACACACACATGCACACAGATGTATACACACTTAAACTCACATCTGTATCCTTGTGCTGACTTTTATGGACATAATACAATCCACGCTGTGGTTTATGCTACATCTCTCAGTTGCACAGAAATGCATCTCTCTTGCGTGCTCTGTGGCACCAAAGTTGTGAGTCAGACGGGTGATAGATGGAAGAACATGGGCCGACGCCTCCAGACGGGAGCAAGAATATTTGTGAGTGTGTTTTTCAGTGACCCAACCCCAGGTCCTTGGGTCAGAGTTCCTGACACACACTCACACCCAGCAGGGTGACGAAATAATTAACTCTGACTATGATTGACAGACAGCTCATCACACTGACCCACACATACACACACACACACACACACACACACACACACACACACACACACACACACACACACATCACTTTTTCACAATCAGCAAAAGACAGATGACCTGTTTTCTTTGTGTGGCTTCAAGAAAATCACCCATGTCAACATAAATGAGTTTAAATAATACGAATACTGATCCCTGCCAAAATTGTCAAGCTTAAAATAACATCCACTCCACACAGGACTTCACAGATCTTTACGTACATTAAACAATGTGCACATTGTTGCGATTTAAGTCATTGTGTTACTCATAGTTTTAGCCTTTGAGTCTTAATCTCTAAAGCTTCATATTTCAAAGACTCGTCATCACTTTATTATTTAAATGTCACCATTACTTACTCACAGTTAAATCTTCATTCCTGAGGCAGATCCTTGCTGATGTGTTATGCCATATATCTCCTTAATGTTTGAAAATTTAAGATCAGTGTATCAGAAATTAGATCTAATTAAATCTATATTAGTACTTAACTTTATCAATATTTATTGCTTTTGATTTTTAGGTCAATTTTTTTTCAGACTATCATATAAAGGTGGAAATGAGCAAATAAAAGTGGCTTTAAAGAGTAAAAAAAGAGGCAAAAGCAAAAAGGGGGGTATCTTTTTCATGCAGAAACTGTAACACAGGCAGATAAGATGTTCACCTTTGATGGGTGCACTTAAAAGTCTGGCTGTGTGAGGCCGTGAGGTGGCCCTGGTTAAAACTAGGTCTGGGTGGGTGTATGGGTGGATAACCTGTGGATTGAGATGGTGCGGGGGCCCCCATCACCAGCCCTCCATTTTCCCGACCTGCCGTCCATCCCCTTGATTCTGAGAGGCCGTTTTTCTCTGCAGCCACAAAGGCAGAGGGGTCGGATTGCGCCGGCGCATTCACCGACCCACTTTGTTTTCAAATGGTTTTGTTTAGTTGTGACACTGTAGACACCCAACACCTTCCAAGAATTCGAACTCTTCTGTGGGGGAGCACAGAGGGCAGGTGGGCGGTGGGTATTGGCGAGAGGAGGGGCCAAGGGGGTACTAGAGGGGAGGTATGAAGGTACCAGAGAGGAGAAAATTCTGGGAATCTGTAATCAGCTACAGCATCATAAGCATTTCCTACATACTTAGTTTTGTGCTGACTCCATAGTTCCATGTTTTGGTGCCTTGCTGCTGTGCATCCTGTACCAAACTGTATTTCCCTCTCCCCTACACTTTCCACCACTGCTCCTGCCTGCCTCAGGAGCTCATTCTGGGTAAATCTTTTCCACCTCTGAGGGTGTAAGCAGCTTAACACAGCAGGATCTGGACTGCTTAGGCTGCAGGAGGCTAATGCATGACAGCAAATGCAGGCCTAATTCTGGCTCATCTCTATCTTTTACACGGCTTTTCCTCACAAGCCTAAATCTCTACTTACAAGCACTTGAAGATCAGCTCCTTACCCTTCTGTAATTTCTCACTCTTCTCTGCGTGCGTGACAAGAGGAATTTCTGAGCTTTTGGTCTGATATTACTACTATTACGGAACAAAAACATAGGTCCATTTTCACATTCAACTGGTAACTCTAACCAATAATGTGTCTTTCTCACCATAAATGCGGAGGAAGAGATCATCAGTTGCTGATGGGGCATGACAATTGACTCCAAATGAAGAGCCTCTTCAGCGCTACACACCCACACACACTCACATGCTTTTCGACAAGAAGCACCAGACATTACCTGCCCTACAATGATTGTTTTTGGTAAGTATTTGGAGCAGTTCTGTATTCCAAGATGACAGAAGACTCAAAAGGAAAGAAAAAAGTAAGATTGCTTGTGAGCACAAATGCTGGGAGACATAACGAGAGTGGGGGAAAGACTATCTGCTGCATTAACCTTCTTTTCTGCCCTCCTCTTTCAGCAGCAAGGACCCAGGGGATGGTAACGCTAAGCCCCACTCCTTTCTTCCCCCCGAAACTTTGATTTCCTATTAGGTTCCTCCTGATATGGACTTGGAGGAGAAGATGGCAGGAAAGAAGAAGGAATGAGTGTGGAAGTGTAGAAATAATTCAAAAATGTTAAAGTAATTTAGTGTATCAATTAACTTTATCTTCTGCATGTAGCTTTCTCTCCCTCACATAAATTCTTCCTTAGGTTCTGTTCTTATTGAAGTTTGAACTTGATAATTGGCAAATTTTTACACATGCTCTCCTGCAGGCTGCCAGTAAGTACAATTTCTCCGGTCATATGCACCTGTTGTTTGAATAAAACTTACAACAATATCTTAGACTATGACTCTTTGAGCCTCTGGAGCTGCATCTGCTTAAACAGTATAATAACATTAGTTTATGGTTCTTAGCAGTTGACCCTTAGAGATCCTGAGCTGATTGAGTACCCAGGTTAATCTTGTGCACAGAAACACCATAAAGGCCCATAACTTATTATGTTCTGTTTTTTTTTTTTTTTTTTTCACAAAGCACCGCCACTTTTCTGTCACAGAACATAATGGCAGCACAAGTTCAACTGATCTATCTTTGTTATCGCTCCACTTGACTTGCACATTTCGCATGGCTGACTCGGTGTGAGAACAAGACAGAAGGAATTGTAGATTCTATGGCTGCTTTACGATGAAATGTAGCACACATAAATATAATTCTTAATCCAATCTAAGACCGGCCCTGTCAGGGCTTTACTTAACAAAGCATATTTGGGTTTTTATGGTAAGTAGGTGCCATGTCTTGTGTGGGAAAGAAGGACGAGACGGATATTAAAGTCACCTAAGGCGAGACACAGCGATATGGAGACAGAGACATAGAGAGAGAGACAAAAGGGAGCAGGACAGAGATAGTCAGAGGGAGAATGATTGATTGATGTGGTCAGTGAGGCATCACGGAGCTCCTGGGGAGTCTCCCCACCACCCAACGAAGAAGATGTAGATTGGCATTAATGGTGCGAAAACAGACCGAACAACACAGCACTAATCTGGGAGGAGGAGAAAGTTCAGGAAGGATAAACGGGCTAAAAAAAACACACATTTTTTGCAGTGCTAAACATTTTTTTCCTCATTATCAGTTTATATGTTATGTCATTTGACATTTTTTGTCTGTTTATAGTAATCCTAAACATTGGAACATGTAACAGAAACAAGAAATATTTATATTTTACACATTGAATGACACGAATCATCGCAAAATTGAACAATAAAATTCAAAAATATCAGCAAAAGAAAGCAATTACACTCTCAGAACTTAATGTGTTTGTATTACCCTACAGAGACTTGCTAATCCATCCCAGTTGTAGGAAATGTTCAGCTGTATTAGCTGTTGTTATCCTGCTGGGATATCACGTCTTGCTACGGGCCTTTTATTCTGCCCTGCAGGCATTGCTGACCAGCAGACAACAAATATACATACTCAGTAATGGCTACACCTACGGAAAGCAGGGTTGAGTCATCATACCAGAGCTGTGGAAGCCCGAGATGAAAGCTGAACCTAGGTATTTAAACCATTTCTTGTAAAGTTTGAGTCCCATAGAGCCATTGTTGCCCCTTGTGGAAAGGACTGTGTTCATTCAATCCCTTCACTGTCAATAGCACTGCACTGTGCTAATCCTGCAGGAGACTTGTTATTTTTGAGCACGCCCTGCAGCTTTTGTTGTGTGTAAAAAGATCACTCAAAAAATCAACGATAGCGCTACTCTGGACATAATTCGTTAGTTAATTAAAGACCTAATTAGAAGCAATTATTGCACGTTGTCAGTGTCCAGTAAATTAGAATTAATTCTTCCGTTTTGCACATTATCTTGTTTTTGTCACAATTTCCCTGATTTCAGCGTGAGAGAGCTTTTTGAAAGCCACAATTTTACTTGACCTTTGTTGCAAAAGCAATAGCACATGCTCCGCTAAGCGGTATAACAGACGGAAAGATGGAGACATGCAGGTATTTTGGGGTATGCAGCAGCAGCGCTGTGTGTCTGAGAGCACCTGAGACGGCCACGGTGAGGGGGTGCGCCACTGCTGCCTGTGCTCCGCACAGTGTCAGTGAAGGCTGTAACGATACCCTTGTCTGTTCTCTACTCATTTCACTCTGACGCTGCTCCACCCTGGAAGGAGAGGGGGGGTCCTCTGGGAACTGGACAGGACGGGGAGGGGGCAGCATGCAGGCCAGGCTTTCAGCCACCATGAAAAGAAGCGGAATCAAATACAAGCAAAATCTCTTTCAATATACTGTATCCCTCACTTGAGTAGGGCAGTGAATTGAAATCAGATCTGCAGGGGAAACTGCACAATGGATGCAGGAAGCACTAGAGGGGAGATGTAGTTAACTTATAGCGGAGGAAAAATAGAAAGGAAAGAGCAAAGTGTATATTTAAATGCTCTGTTTGTTACCTTTTACTGGAGATGATGTGTCTGGAGCATCAAACCTCATTCGTTTACTCTCTGCTTTAAATAGCGAGTTTACAACAAAAACAAAACAAAAATCTCTATACTTGATGAGATCGTTAGCATCGAACACATATTGACTAACAAGGTACATTCAAACTGAATGTCATTCCTGAAAACAGTGCAGTAACAGTCAGTAAAATATTTGACTTCACCAGGTTGCCGTTGGACTGATTCATTAACCTGACAGTCGGGTGCTCGTGGTGTTGCACGTCTTTGCAGGGTGCACACCTGAAGTTGGCAGGTTGCCGTGGGAGGTTGTGTGTGCTAAAAATGACGTGTAATCTTATGAAAACTGGTTGGGGTGGTGGCGAAATATCTAACAAGTGCCCTCCTCTTGGAGAGCATGCACACACACAGACACACACACCAACCTATCTTAATGCACTCTTAACCTCTCACACACCTCTCGTGTTCCAAGGTGTGAAAAAGATGGAAAACCACCTGCAGCCAAATCACTTCCGAAGTTTTCAGAGGTGTGTGTGTGTGTGGTGTGTGTGTGTGTGTCGAGGCAGTCAAAGTGAAGGTCTCCTGCGGGCCGCACACACTTCGTAACCTGACCCCAAAGGAAGTCGCACTGTGTCAAAGGGCATAAATAGCCTTGCAGTTGAGGTGTTTCTTATTGGGCTCCCACACACACACACACGCGCACACACACACGGAGTGACACCAACCCGATTCTGATGGTGGCAGACACACACACCCCGGTGCCGAATGCCGAGAGGCACAGGCGCGTGCATCAGACCTTTACCTTTACATCCTCACACATGCAGCTCTGTCAAACGCAGTCTCACGCAAGCGCAGAAACACCACACACACAAAGCCGTGTAACCGATTCCGCAGGAGCATTGAGCAGCGCGGATAATTGCTATCACCATTGTGCTGCCCTTCAATGGGCTGGTTACCCAAGAAGCCTCATGTCCGTGTTCATGTACATTTGCTTTGAAGGTGGCAGACACAAAAAGCTGAACCCTGCCCAGAACAAAGAGCGGGGAGAGCGTGCTTCACCCACAGACATCTTTCATGGAGGAAAACACAGAGCTAAATGATTGTTCCTGTGTGTGGGTTAGGGATGTGCTGCTTTTCATCACGGAAACCACAGGATGCATTTTGTCAAAATAGTTTAATGTCTTTGTCAAAGACATTTGACCCTTAAAAAAAACTTGCAATATTGTAATCTGTTTTTCAGTTGTAAAGTTTAGACTAGGAGATATTTCTTTGTATATTGGAGTTACGATGTCATCACTCAAACTAAAGCTATGTCTGTCTTTCTAATTTTGTTTTTGGAATGTTGCACTTGTTTAACTTTTCATTTGTAGTTTCCTTACCTGTAGCCATCCCAAATAATTCAGAATTCTTTATACAAGAATATGACACTTTGTTCTTTTTCCAATGTTCTGCTCAGTTAAATATACAATATGTTTCCATAGAAAAAACCAGTAAGATTTGAAATTAAAAATGTACTTTAACATACTAGAACAGTATTTTGACATTATTTTGTGAGACAATTATTATGACAAAAAACGTTCTCTTCTATATACGCTGCACCTTTGTTGATAGAAAGGAGAATTAAAAGATTTTTAAAGAACTTTGAGAGAATACTGCTAACCTAATGACTACACAGAGTTACTGGTGACCGAGCTTGGCTACCTGCCTGTGTGGTCACTGGTCCTGATCAGAGCAGGCCGCCTCTGGGCGCTGCTTTACAGTGACTAAACTAAAGCCCAAAAGAACTGAGGAAGGATCTCTGTCATTACACCACCCACTGCACACATTACAGGAACTGACAACTGATTGTGATGCTCTGGTGGAGATCAGAAGGAGACGAACGAGAGGAGAAGATCAAGAGCAGATGAATGGACATTAGGATGCTCAAATGTGTCTGTTTTACAGCACTGTGGACTTCATTAAAGTTTAATATCATACCTCAGTTGGGGGGTGCGCTGCAACAGGTGCAGCATGTGGTCGCTAGACGTTACGCAGGTGAGACAGGGCTGTGGCGGCTAATGAGAGGTGAAGGCTTCAGGCTGTAGGGGAATGATCAAACAGAGGGGTAGTTATGGCTGTCGGTTTAGCGATGCTCAAACTGTTCCTCTTTCTGTTGGTCTCTTTTACCTATTATTTGGTCTTTATCTGCCCATAGTGCTCTCTCTCTCTCTCTCTCTCTCTCTCTCTCTCTCTCCCTCCCTGTCTCCCTCTCTCTCTGGGGCAGCAGATGGAAACTATGGCCCAGTTCTGCCTTTTGTTCTGGTCCCCAGAGGGACCCGTGGCTTTTTGGACAGCACATGGCTCAGCTCCCCATATCTCATACAAAATGCAAGTGCCTTTTCTTTTCATGAAAGACAAAAAAGAAGCAGCGGAATGCTGATATTCTGATATTAAAACGCGAACACATTCAATAACTAACCCAACTGAATAAAGTCCTACTGTAAAAAAAAGGAGAACTATGATAGTTTCCCCACTCTTTTTGTGGGAAATCTGAAGTTTGCCACTTGTTCAAGAAATTACAAGATGACACACACGCTCACACAAGCACCACAACGAGGAAGAACACAACACTTTTACTCACAACGCCCGCGCGTGTCAGTGCTTCTCAGGTTCTGCTGATATTTTTCATATCACCCTCACATCAATAATTCATGCGCCGAAGGACTAAAACCTGTCCTGCATCCCACCTGTTGGAACCAAACTGTCGACATTCTGGCAATTCAACCTGACAAAAGACGCATGAACATTTTCAAACGTCACATCAGCCAACTGATGGGTAAATTCACTATTTATTTTAACCATGGATTCATTAGAATCTAATTGTAGAAAACGCTCAGTGATTCTGTTTGCTTATCTTTCCATCCAGAACATTATATTTGATTTAGTGAATTTTCTATGACGTGTTTACTGACACTTGATAGTCTGGCACTGCAACACGAACTCGCTGGATGGATGTCTGATCATACTCCTGATCCAGGCCCGCATAAGCTCGCTTAATAATTTAGCACAGCGTCCTTATTATATTTCCCCTAACCCCAAACTCGTGACCAGATGAACGAAAAGGCACGAACCGTGATTGGCTCGGTGCAGTAGGTGGAGACCGGAGCAGGTAGTAAACAGGTAGTTGTGCTTTATTAAATATTTAGGTACGCTCCTGTTTTTCTGCTTTTCCCCTCTCCTCGTTATTAGCCAGCCGCTGAAATTAAAAATAAATAAATAAATAAAAAATAATAAGAATAATAATATAAAAGTTCCCAATTTTAGCTTAAATGATGCGTTCGCGTTTGGAAAAAAAAAAAAAAAAAGAGCAGGAAAAAAAGTTACGTGCGCGCGCGCGTGTCTCACCATTGAAAGTGTGTTCCCTCGTGAGGCAGAGTCCTCGGGGACACGGCAGGGACTCGCGAGCGCTCACCAGCTGACAGCGCGTGCTTCACTGAGGCCATCCAACACCTCGGCCCACGAGCCTGTTAACAATAGCCTGAAATTAATGCACGCTCCCCATCAACAAATCCGGCATTCAGCAAATGGATGACATGGCAACCGTTCGGGAAAAAAGGGAGAAATACCTCCGAGTGCGCAGACTGGTGCAAGAGAATTGAATGCGACGTTGCTTTATATCAAAGTTGTCACAAACTTTGCTGTTTAGAACAATCGGCCAAGTGTGGGGTGCGCGCGCACCGACAGCATATGGGGAGCGAGCGCGTGCAGGACACGTTTCGCATTGATAAGACTCACTTTAAAGTTTCTTTTTTTTTTTGGCCTATGTTAAAATAAACACGTTTTCGCATCATTTTTGACGCGTAAAAGTCAGTTTTATAGATGTACGTCAGAACAATAGTGTTTAATTTTAAAAATAATTTTTAGTTTTTTTTATATCCTTATTTGTTTTTAGTGTCAGACGCTATTGATATATATTTTTCATTGTTGTTATTCAAGACAGAGTAATATTTCGTTTCTTTTTTATTCTCAAATTCAAATTGACATACAACAAAATGGCATAATGATATCTCTCTTTCTCTCGGCAATTTTAACTATAAAAAAATCAAATCAAATTTTAAAAAAAACATCAGCAATAAATACATGTCAATTAATCTCATCCAGTGAAAGCAAAAGACACACAAATTAGAAAATACAAAGGAAAATACAAAAGAAGGCATCAGTGATGGCTACATTAAATAGGCTATTTGTGTTGGCAGTAGGCCTCCTATGCTAACAAGCAAAGCAAAAACGGTCTTTTTTAGCGTTTTTCAAAAAAAAAATCGAATTTCTTAAGCCTCTGGCTCGAGTTTTTAAAGTGCACGTCATGAACTTTAGAAGTTGGAAAACAAAAACCGCAAATAAAAACACAAATAATCACAATTATTTCACATTATTGCTACATAAAAAATGCCTGCGTATTCAAATATATGCGATTATTTATTTTTTATCTGATGGAAGACAGAATTGTTTTGGTCGGAGTAACGTGGGAGATTTTCTACCCATGGCAGTGCTGCGTGCGACATGGCAGAGGGGTCATCCAGACACGTCTCCATGGAAACTGGAAATTAGAGGATACTCGTTTGTTGGCAGACCCGAATTAATTACATAAAAAATAAAGTTTAGTTATGTGTAACAAGGTACAAAATAGAGTTTGTGATAAAAACGTTCGACTGGTTGAAAAAGCAAAAATGTCTGTCGTTTTCAAATGTGTTTTAAAATAAACTGATTGACACGAATCACGTACACATCTTGGTGGAAGGCTACGGGCCTGATCAAGGTCTACTTTAGTCTCAGGTGTTTAAACACTTAGTAAGTTACTGTGCGCTTATGGTGGCTTCGTAGTTTGAGCTGGGGGAGATCGTCTTCCTCGCTGGAGTGGAGCTCCATCGCTATTTCATCCGAGTCACTGAAATGAGAGTGTGGGGAAAACTCGCCGTCGCTCCGGGGAGAATCTTTTCTGCCACTGCCCATCGGGACTAGAGAACCGCTGGCCCGTGTAGACGACGGAGGAGAGGGCAAACACATCGCTTCTTCGACCATGGCTGAAAACGAGCCTTCGTCCAATGGCGAATGGAACGTCATCCCGCTGATGTGGACAGGTAGGCCGTTGGCCGGGACGTGCGCGACGCCGGGTGTTCTACAGGTGGTCGGGGAAGACTTGTCTTTCTCCTCTTGCGCGCTGTGGCTGCCCAGGCTGTCGGGACTGCTGCTGCTGCTGCTGGAGCCCGGGCCCTGGAGCAGCTCCGCCAGAGCGTTGATGTAAATCTGCGCCATCTGTAACGTTTCGTACTTGGACAGCTTCTTGTCGTTGTCAAACGCCGGGATGACGCTGCGCAGCTCGTCGAACGCGTGGTTCAGCCCGTGCATGCGCCTCCTCTCGCGCGCGTTGGCAGCCACGCGCCTCTGCTTCTGGACCCCGTTGATTGGTTTAGAGGAAGGGGCTCTCTGTCTCGCGGAGGTGTCAACTTCAGGGCCGGCGACGGCGCCTTTTAGGCGGCACAGGTCCCTGACTTTTATCGAAGACGAGCTTTTGGCAGTTTTTCTGTAGCTGGGAGGACTGGGATGAGACTGGGAGTCTGGAGAGCCATTATCTGAAAAATGACAACAAAATGCAATAATGATGCAGTGTCTTGCCACAAAAATCAAATAACGTCGTATGGAAAAACCTGCCCGTGGCGTCTAATACTGCGTAAGAAATGTGGGGGGAAAAAAAAGGTCGTACCTTGGTAGGAGCCGGTGCTCGGACAGGGGGAGTGCTGCAGGTACTCGGATGAAGCGGCGTGTGCCGCGCAGGTGCCAGGAGGCTGCACGAGAGCCAGCCAGGCGCGTGAGTCGCTGCCGCCGTCCACGAGCGCGAGTCCAGGCAGGTAGCGGGACTCACTGAGGCGCTGCTCCTCTCCAGGGCTTTGCTGCCGCGACTCCGGGGCTGCCACCTGCCGCGCGCCTTTGCTCCACTCTTCCACACTTCGGACGTCCATTTTCCCCGAAAACGCACCAAAAAGTTTCAAGGGGGGAAGTCGGGGCACGCACTGCTCTGTGTGAATGTATCAGTCGCGTGCGGGGCTCCTTCTCTGGTGTCTCAAGACGCAGCGTCGGTTTAAAAAGCGGCACGCGCCTAGGAGCCCCCCTCCTCGCGCTGGTCGCGTGTTGACGACCAATGAAAAGTGTCGGTGTGGCCCGAGAAGCTGATTACGGCCCACCAAAGCCGGGCTGTTGATGACGACTTTAGAATGTGAAGAGTGTTTAACGCAGGGGAGGTAAGTGGAACCTCCCACAGGGCGCACGTGGATGCTGAAGGTAAGGAGCGTGGACAGCCCGAGACGTGCACACGCAGCTCCGATCACAGGCGAGGCAGGTAAAGATGGGACATTTATGATGTAAGGATGGGAATGAACGCTCGCTGTCTGCTCATCACCGGTAACACATTAGAGCTCCGGGCAGCAACACAATGTTTAGCAAAACACCTCAATCCCAACCTCATTTAGCAGCAAAATAGTACAACGGTACAGAATGGGTCCTAAATGATTAACCCGTCACTGATTGGACACAATTGTCAGGTAATTATTATTTTTTTTTAACCATTTTATACATATTTAAGTAAAATTTACTTTATGCGTGCGTCTCATAACCTGTTCCCTTGAGGAAATGTATTTATTTATTTTTTTTTACAAATTGAAAGTGATATGAAATATAACAAATACAAGATGGTCACAAAAGGGTCATCCACTCCGTCCAACTTTGCATGACAAAGTGTGAATTTGTGAATGAAAACCACATTTTTCCAAGACTGGGGGGAAAGATGGTTGAAAAAGGAAAACCTGCAGCTCCTGGGGCTCGCACCCTCATTGTCAATTCAGATCATCTCCAGTTTCCATTTTCTTTTGTAGCGGGCCTAAACCTCTTTTGATCTGGCTCTCGGAACGCCCTGTCGGTAAAAAAGGCTTCACAGGGAGCAGAAATATGAGCAGGGGCCCCGTGCACAACACTGTTTCTGTACCGGGTGCAAATCCAGCCACCTTAGAGGAACAGCCACACGCCAATTTCTGTTTTGTTTATTAAGAATAAAAGTTGTCAGCAGACCTGCGAGTCAACGAGCAAATAAAGGTAACGAATGGCAGCCTGGCTGCACTCTGTTGATCAAAGTGCTATGTTTACTGAGATGCAAACCTTTGCCTCATGGCAAATGAGCAAAGGCCTGATTGTTTAGTGGCAATTGATCCTAATTACCGATTGAAAAAACCCAATAAAGCCTGTGAATGGAGAATGGATTAATGCGGAGGGACCTGCGATTAAAAAAGTTAAGATGAATAGTAATAGTTAAGAAAAACTGGCCTTAAATCCAACTTTGCTGAAAATAACCCATTTTAAAGTCATACAAAAAGTTAGTTGGAGTTCTCGTTAGAACTTAGCACTGTGGGGAAAAAAAAAAAAAAAAAAAAAAACGTTTGTGAAGAAATCTCACAATTTCCGCGATAACCCGACATCAATCTTTTCCTCTTTTTTTGTTCATGCATTCATCATGAGGACGTCTTGCGGGCTAGAGGTCTGGCGCCGAGCGTTCGCCCCCTCTTCCCACCTACAAGCCCCCGTCCACCGCGCCGGGCTGAGCTCCTGAAGCTACCGACAGGTTGGATATTGTAGCTGGCGATTATTAAAGTGTCGCGGGCACAATGGAGACTCTATGTTCCATTGGTCACGCCTGGGGGTTCCTCGAGGGAGAGAGGCGGGGCTCCCATTCCTATGCGCGAGAGGAGTCTGCGTGCTGCCACTTCTCATTCCCGTCTCCCGGGAGACCGGGGCGCGACGGACACGAGGCTAGGAGCGGGAGAGCGATCTCAAAGCTGCCCTCTTTCAAAAAACGTAGAAATCTCGAGTTATTGTCTTGTTTCGTAGAGGTGAATTCAACGGAGCGTCTGCAGGGTGATCTTATTCGGAGGAAATGAGAGGTCCTAATAATCCGTCAGCTACAAGACATTTTGTCTGCTAATGGCAAAAACAGATCAACACCTTTGCTAGCGAGGGTATCAAACGTTAAAAAAATTAGAAAAGACGCGAGAATTAAGATGCTGTAAAACAGAAACTGTACTTCAACTTCTTACTACTCAACATTTAAACATATGTAGAGTTTTCCAAACTTTCAGATTAGTTTTACAATATCAAAGACACGTGAAATGCTAAACAGCGCCATCTACTGGGTAAAAGGGAGGACTACAGCACACTGAATGAACTTGATGTTCTCAGGACCAGGGTGCGATCCATCAGTGGATCCTGGAGGCTAAAGACCAGTCGTGATTGAAAAGAATAATCATGCAGACCAATCACTTCAATGACACATGTTCTTAAACAGAAGAATATGTGACTGAGCATTAGAGTTTTGATTGCAGAAGTAAAGTTTTAAAAAGATGCAACATATAGAAACAGGAAAATAAGGTGGGAGATTAAAAGCAGACTTTCCAATAATAATAAGGACTGGTGTTGCAGCATCGCAAAGCCTTTTGACATTTGAGCAAAATTTTTAAATGACATTAATTTTGTCTGGGTTTCGACCAAATAATTTGCACAGCACTCAATTCTTAAGATTGAGCATTCGTCTGAAACACTGTCGACTGGTCAATGAGCAGAGCCTGCAGTTCAGGAAATGTTGGAGTAATCTGAAAGAATGTCGACTGAGAAAACGAGCAGAGTCTGTCAGTTGTCGAAATGTTGGAAAAATGTGGGAAAAAAACCAATCTGAGAAAACAAACAGAACAAACCAAAACGCGCATGTTTGCTTTGTGTGGGAAAAAAACCAATACCATCCCGACAAACAATACCAGTACAATAAACGCGCATCTCTGCTCTTGGCACAAACAACCAATACCATCCCGTTGTAGAAAACCAGTTTATTAGACAAATTATACACAGAAAGCTTTGCCACTTGTAACAGAGGCCCCAGTTTGTTCAGTTTTTGAATAATATGCAACACATACAACAAAATAGGCCTATATTAAATACTGTACATCATATTTTTTGAAAATTATCAAATAAATCCTGCAATTCTATGTAAGAAATTAAAAATGTTAACAGCGATAGAGCAAGTTTGTCACATGCTTTCTTTTTAATCAACTTGCTGCTTTTTTTTTTTTTAAAGTTGTTATTTAGCCAGCAAATAATAGAATGAACTCGGAATGAGAGAAGAACAACGGGAGCTTGCGCATGTATGTGTGTGTGGGTGTGTGTGTTTGTGTGTGTTTGTGCATGTTTGTGTCTGGGCAGAGCAAGAGCAAAACCAACAGCAGCAATGCAGCAATGTGACCGCTGAACTGAACACTAAAGCTTTGTCATGATATACTCTTCTTCATTTTGTTAAACAAAAATAGCCTCAACGTGTAAAATATACATTTTTATATTTTTCCCCCATTTATACTTAATAAAACCTTTTTAAACATCTGCCTTATTTTGCCTAACACAAGAAAAAAAAATGTCTAAGAATGCTCCAAAAACACTGTGGCTTGAGATCTCTATGCACAACATTTTGCAGTTTTAGTTCTTAAAGATAACAAACAGAAATCCTGTCCTAAGCAAGTAACATTATCAATTATTAATACGGTGTTAGTGAGGGGAAAAACAAAGATTTAGCTCCATTTTATCACCCCCACCCGCAAATTATTAAAATATCCCTTTACGCTCTCCATCAACAGCCCCAAATATATCTTGGTGGGCCCAGTTTAATCAATTGGCACTTTAAAAAAATCAAGTATTATAAACAGTACCCCTTAAAATTACACATAAGAAATAGAAGTATATTTCTGATTTATCCCGCTAGAGGCAGCCGTTGGGTTTCTACCGGCCCCTATCAGGCCTTCCAACAACCCGCTTTAACCACTGCTCAGTGCACGTTGATTCTCCAAGAGCATTGACGGTGAAAGACAAGGCCGACACTGCACTGTGGCGATGGCTTCTCCTCAATTAAAAGAATCCATTTTCAGGCTTTGAACATGGTGAGCCGTGATTAAGGAGCTGAACATGACCCGGCGGAACGAGTCTTGCCAGCAAAAAAACAATAGTAGCAAAGTAATGTGCTAACATCAAAAGGAAAAAAGAAAAGAAAACATCTGACTCAGTTATTGAAAACCAGACAAGAGCAATTATTTAGCAGTTTTTCAAAGTCTGTGGAGTGAAAAGAAAAACAAGCAGACAGCTCAGAAGAATGTATATCTTTTTTTTTAAACTTCCCGACCAAAACACATTCCACGGATCAAAATGTATTTTCTTTAAAAAGAAAACCGAAAAAGACAAAATAAGCATCTTTAAAGTCTTTCTGCTCACTTTTCATTTTTTTTAATTCGAGTAGTGTGTTCTTTTTTTCTTTCTTTTTTTTCTTTTGCTGCACCAGTCTTTATGAGGACCTCACTGTGGAACTCTAAAGCAGGTTACACAGCACAGGTGAGAAAAGAAACGCTTGGATCTACATACAATCACTTACAGGTCTGTGGGCACTGGTACAGTGCAGTGGCATCGACAGTGTCCTCAGTGTGCATCAGAAATGGTAAGAACAGTTGCAGGTTGATGCACAGGAACGGCAGAAACAGTTGGAGATGGTTACACCAAGAAGTGGGCTTTTGTCATGGCAGAACCGGCGCTGCAGACCAGTGTCCCGATGTGAAGCCTTGGGTCGAGTCAGTCCACTGTGTGGAGATGATCGCACATTTAGAACCCCAAGAGACTATCGAGAGGAAAGAGAGGACAGGAAACTCTGCAGAAAGTTCTAATTCAACAAGACCTTTCCGAAACTACAGGGGGCCGCTTGCACTCCCAGCGTTACGGGTTGGATCACTGATTTATGCCGTCATTAAACAACTGTCCTGTCATGCCTTGGTCAAGTGAAACTCTTGTTTGATGGCTAAAGAGTCAGGGCAGCCCTGGCACCCAGGGATGTAGAAATGCTTCCTGGAGAACCTCGGTTCTTGGGTTTAATCTGTCCCGGGTGGGCGGTCTCGCCCGTTACATGAGACAGTCCTCATACACAAAAAAAAAAAAAGAACTTATAAAAACACACCCTTTTTTCCACACCAAATAATCCCCCAAAACAATCACAACAACGACAACAACAAAGCAAAGATTCTAGCCCCCTTTGCTCTGGTGGTGCTTGGCACCTCACCAGTGTGGCGGACTGGGCCAAGGCCCTCCGTCAGATCTTCACCTCCACCAAACACCTCACGTATAAAACAGACATCCCAAGCAGGAACTGAAAACATAAAAATGACTATGTACACATCACTCCATCCTTCTCATCCTCCTATGCCAGACTGTAGCCACCTCACGGACTCTCCCTGATCTACTCTCTCCTTTTCCCTGTCAGCCATTCAGATGCGGCTCCTCATATTGAGGTGCCCCTGTCAGGATCGTTGCCGTATCCGAAGTTGGGTCCAGGACCTGTGGGCTGGTAGGGAATGGAGGACATTGTTTTAATGGGGCTGCGGAAGAAGCCACCGTTGGGTGCCCTCTGTCTGAAAGGGCCCACCCCGCCAGTCCGGTGGTCCTGCAGGACTCCACCACCACTAGCAAAACTAGTGGAGAATCCGGCGGCGGCGGCTTTGGCGGAGAGGCTGCGGCTCAGGGTCTGGATCTGCTCGGGAATAAAGGTGGTGGTGGTGATGTGGGTGTTGCGGAAGTCGCTGATCTGCTCGAGTGCTTGGCGTGCAGCGGGCAGGGCGTCCATGTCGAGGGGCGTTAAATCGGCGGAAGAGGTGGAGAACTGCTTGTGGGGGCTTTCGTCCTCGGTGCACAAGCTGTTAACCCGGCGGTGTAGGTGCTCCAGGTCGATCTCCTTATCGTCCTGCAGAGGCGGGTAGGGGGCGAGAAGAATGGAGCACGCGATGGCGATGATGGCGACGATGATGATGGGAGGAGATGGTGGACAGCGGGAAGGAGGGATCGGATAAGAGGCGCAGGAAAAGAGTGGGAGAGAAAAGGAGAAGGAAATGAGGTGAAAATAGAAGACATCAGAAAACAGGAGAGTTTACCCAGAACAAGAGTTTAAAAAGGAAGTAGGGATGGAGGTTTTAGCATTTATTATCCATTTAACCAGCATAAATGGATAGAGAGGAAAAACAGCAAGAGCGAGAGATGAAACCACGAGCCGATAACAACGAGCACGAGGTCAGAAGAGTTTTGGATGTGATTAAAAACACACACGGAGGTTCACAATGAGCCAGGAAAGAGCAAAAGGGGAGACAGATGTTTGAGGAAGCAGGGAAGAGCAAAAGGAAAGGAGAAACAAAATGGAGGGGAGGATAGAGAAGCACACTCTGAGCTCTGGTCAGGCTATTGAAAGGAGAGAAACAAACACTATACGCTTTTTAAAAGGGAGGGAGCGTCGTTTGAAACCGCCATGCATGCGTTTCCAAACTGCCAAATCTATCTGATCAAACAATTACAACAAGGCCACACACAATTCATCTTATTACTTTAAATACTTCAGCAGAAATGATAATGTTGTGTTTGTCTTAGACATCTTATCAGCTTTAACAATCTTAACAAATGCAAAGCACACTTTAGCTAAAGCTGGAACTGGCAGGGAACCATAAAGGAAACTTAACGGAACTCTAAGCACACGTCGGAACGTATCTGCGGATCTAAAGGACGGGAACACAGAGGTGGGTCATGCTTCTGCTGCACACCAGAGCTGCACTCTTGCAGTGAACGAGGTGCCGATTTGGGGAGGATCTGACGCACGGTCCACACACGCGCGGACAGGCGGGTCTCAGGGGGCTGGCTGGGGCTCACTGTGGACAAGGGTGTGTGTGGGGAGGGGTCAAAGGGTTTTTGGACAAACACAGAGTTACTGACCGTTTCCTTTGGATCTGGGGGTGTCTGGAGGGGGCTCTGGGCCTATTGTATGAAGCTCGCGAACAGAGGGGGCTGGCGACGCCCCCTGGACACCATCTACGGAAGGGACAGTGCGAGGGAGGACAACACAAGGGGCCGCTACTGTGTCTTGTGACACTATCATACACACTCTAAACAAATAGAGAAGGGAATATCCGGAGGGAGTTGGTTCCGAGGTGGAGAAAGAAGAGGGGATCACACATGATCAGTCTGGGAATGGTGGGAATTGATTTAAAAAAGGACTGTGGCAAGAAGAACTGGTGTTTGTGGAAAAAAAATGGAGGGATAAGTGCATCTGTACCGCTGTGAATGGAGATGTAACGCTCACTGCCCGGGATTCATGAGTAAAACAAAGAGTAGGAAAGCTTACTTGCAGATATAGCAATAAAAACAAATCTAACTTACTCACTAAGGCTTTTACTAGTAAAGCCATGTTTAAAAATATTTACTAATATAAGGCTTTGTAAAAAATCTGTACATGCAATGGTTCAGGCGTTTAATACTGAATAGCAGCATGTTATCGGGGTTAGACGCTGTATGTTCCTACATAGAAGGACAGCACCATCTACTGGCCGAAAGGCGTCACTGCAAAAGCATAAACTGGCGACAAGCCAGCTTTTTTGCTTACAGTATATATTTATTCAACAGTGGATTTACTTTCAGTGGAGAATGTCCATCATTCCTCTGAATACACGTTTAAAATCTATCCACGTCATCACTAACCAACCGTTACTTATTTTCTATCTTCTACTGTATGTATAACCTTGGGGTGGGAGGTGAAGTGGTGAAGGTGGTCATTCTCATTTTGGGGGTGAGCTCAGACTGGTTGGTGGGTTCGTAGGAGTGCTGCACGATCAACGCGCAGGGGATGTCACAGCATGCCGGCGGCTGGTAATGGGTGGCGGTGGGGACGCTGGTGTTGGCGGAGTTCGGAGTCTGGTTCTGGCTTTGACTGCCCAGGGTGAGGGGGTGCTCACTGGGGTTGTGGGGGCATGAATCAGCAGCTTGTCTGGCAGACCGACCGTCTGCCTGCATCTGGTACGAGTGTGTGATGTGCACATGGGAGTGTGTGTGTGTGTGTGTGTGTGTGGGCATGAGAGAGAAGAGAGAGAGAGAGAGAGAGAGAGAGAAGTAGAGCAATTTGTTTAACCGCGTTCGTGTGTTTATGTGCAAGCGAGTGAAGTGAGAAGATTCAAACGAGATGGAAAAGGAAAGGAAGTCGAATCAACACAAGACCAGATGCACAAGCAGATAAACATCAGACGGATGGGGACCGAGAGAGGATGGGAGACAAAATCAGGCAGATGGAAGGATGAAAAGGTGGAGGAGAAGGAAGACAATTGGAGACAAACAGATGGGGAGGGGTGAGCGAGAAGAAAGACACGGCAGTCAGTCAGCAGACACATTTAGGCAGGTCGTTCTGTGTTGTGTCCTCAGGGACACATCCACACAGTCGTTATATACCTGGAAAGGGGAGACGTTTAAATGCCATTGTGATTTGTTCTCTGCCCCTCTCTCCCTCACCCTCGCCTGCTACACCCCTCAACACAGAGTACTTATCTACAAAAACAAAAGGGCAATATGAGAGCTTTGAGCTGCACCGACACACATCGTTACTTTGAGTTAGAATGAGCAGGCCGGCAATTCCCGTCCAGAGTGCTGTCATCAATTTGTTTTTTCAGTGTACCGAACAGACAAATGTGCCGGGGAAAGGGCCGACTCTCCTCACGCTAACTATGAAGAACAAGTGAAATATCAGACATGGTCAAAAACAACAGATGTCCCCCGTATGGAAGAGCTCTGACAATAGCAATTCTTGCCTTGACATCTGGCAGCATCTTTGCTGTTGTATTTATGGAATTTGGGGTTGTTGCAATGACAGAACTCTTTCATAGCAACCAGGGCAACAAATGCGTAAAAGGCTAAAGCAAGACAGCCTGCTGCGGAGGAGGTGTGGGAACTATAGATACCTTTATTGCACACTTCAGATGTCAGGCTTTCTGTAAAAATCACTAACCGCTCGGCGGCTGCTGTCATGTGCATGTACGTGTAGGAGAAATGGGTCTTGGACGTTCATCTGTAAATTGCTTGTCAAAAGAAATCAAGATGTCAAAAAAACCCGAGGAGTTTTGAGGCAGAGTTAAGGGCACCTTGGTTCCAGGGGCATCGTAACCAAGCCCAGACAGGAAACATTTCTTTTCAGCCGGCTATAACGGGCAGTGAGCAGGTAGTGCAGTAGCAGTAAGAGCCACAGTGGGATGCAGTCATTCCTCATTCTAATTAACATCTGAAAGGACATAATAGCTGGCTCGCTGGAAAGAATCCCATTATTGTGCGTATCCTTGTCAAATGTGCTCAAGCATTATGCGTTTCTTATCACCGGTGACTCACGCGGGTCAATTCTGCGTCCAAGGATGTTTTATGAAGCCCGGTAGAATGAACTAACGGCAGATAGCGAGGCAGGATGGCAGATAATGGCAGCCATGGCACGACACACAACACAGAACCACAGCACAAACACTGACATTTAGCCCACAGTTAAACAGTCACCACACCGTTACAGCATGGACGCACACAGATGTAGAGCAGGTCACACATGTGGCACGAAAGAATCTGGACGTGTGCGTGTGTGTCGGGAGGATCATTTGGCAAAAAAAAGGAAAAAGAAACCCAAAAACCCTCCTGGGTAAATGCAAAAACGATCATTTTTGCTGTCTTTTACCATGAGATCTGCGTGTGCCACTGAGACGAGAGTAGCCCGGTTCCTCAGGGACGGGGCGTAGACGACCGCCAGGGCGCGTTTGGAATCAAACTGTGAAGTCATTAATGCGTTTCATGGCATCTCGCGTCAAGGCCAGAGGCAGAATGTTTGAAAATATTGACATTTCTAAGCCTGCGTTGATGAGAGGAGGCGAGGGGCCGCACGCGGTGAAAGGATGCGTGCACAAGCGAGCGCCAGCCCAGTGGCGTGTGCAGCTGCCATGTTTTGCGGTGCCATCTGTTATCTTCCGGGAGTACGGAGGAGGGTCACTCTTGGTTTTCTGACAGGAAGTGAGCAGCAGCGCTGGCAAACCTCAGAATAAACACTCCACAGGTGCTGATCTGAGAACAGGACCTGGAGCTCAAGACGAAGCTAAAGGGAGGATGGGACAGACATTTATCCGCAATGCTGCTGATGCACGCCATTGACCCTGGGATTTAAAGGTCACGCTCGTGAGTCTCATCGGAACCTTTTGAAGTAAACAAAAAAAGGATTTGAAAGAAAGTAAAAATTACATCCAACTCCTGTGTTACGTCAATAGATCTACAGTAGACTCTTTTAGCCAGCTCTTTAAAAGATTGCCCTCAACGCTCTTGACCGTTTGAGGACAACCTGGAATCCCACCACTAGATGCTGCCAAATCCAACACACTGCACCTTCATACCAAACGCTGAAGAGGCGCGATCCCAGCTCTTCCCGGCAGAGCTTCCAGGTCAACAGGACGCAGTCATCGACATGATTAAACGCTCTGGTTGCATAATGTCAGATGGCGTTAGAAAGGCAAAACTCAACGTGCCCTTCTCGCGGCGCCTGGCCTGGATAATTGCAGGCGCTACGGTCGGCTTCACTTTAGTTGTTTAATTTAAGGAAGTTGGGTGACATTAAACACAGCAGACTTACATCAGCGGCCGTGAGTGAGGCTGAGCTGCACGCCGGGCTGCCGTTTTCCCCAGTCAATAAAATGCTACACATGCAATTTATCCTACAAGTCGCTTTGAAGTTGCCTTGAATTTGTCCTCCTTCATCGCTGGGGGAAGACATGCTGCAGTGATCCCAGCTTGACTCTCCCCTGTTCTGCTCTCTGCAACACATCACTGCAGCTGTTCGCCCACTTGGAAACGCTACGCACAGATGGTTTGAGATGCGAGCACGGCGCCGCGGCGCGCTTTGAAACGAAGAGGGCCGCGCTGGCTTCCACGGACAGGTTGGCGATTTTGGGGCAGAGGCACCTCGGTGTCCGAGGGTGAAGGCGACGAGCTGTTTGCTTTTTCCGAAAATGACAAGAGCTGCAGGAGGCGGGGGTGCAGAGAGCGCCCGATGCTGCCCGATGAGCCCGAACCTTCGAGGACGGCCGGCTATTCCGGAATAAACTTGATCCAAAGCAGCGGAAAGCAATATGTTGCTGCCTTGATAGAGGTGAGGGATAAAGGTCAGGGGTCAAGCATCAAAACCAGCCACAGATGACCGAGCTGACCTCCTCTGCATGGAAGCACTGAGCAGGATATTATCATTAGGATGCACAGCATCCACCTCAGCAGCAGTGCGTGGGTTGGGTTTTTAATAAAATATGACTTTACTTCTCCTTTTGAAAATAATGTAAAATAACTAGAAAAAAGACTTTTTAATTTTTTACAGCATTGGGCCAACAAGTGGAATGTAATACGCTGAACAGTCATGCATGTCACAGCATGTTCCTCCTGAATCAATAAGAGCCATCGCCACATTCTCATTACTGCTCCGTCATTCAGCCGGATTTTCAAAGAGAATTTAAGTTTAAATCCCCGCCGCCCCTCTGCGCTCACTTTTTACTCAGTCAGGGGCTGATTCTGCCGGCTGCCCTCAGCGGAGAATGAAGATGGCGGCGCAGGAGGCATGTCGCGGCTGCGCACGTAGCAACTGGAGCACGCCGCGTCCGACATGACTTTGGGTGCAGCCAGCAGTTTGCCGTCTTTGTGGCTGCTCAGTGGCAGACATGACTGCTGATCCAAACGACAGATTAAAGCTGGTAAACTGAGCAGGGGGGCTGGACTTGATGTGTGTGTGTGTGTGTGTGTGAGAGAGAGAGAGACAGAAACAATCGAGGTGCAAGTCTGATTAGGAACAACTTATTAGTTTGCTGCCAGTGTTGATGCAGAAGTCATAGGAAACAATGGTGTGCGACCCGTGTTCGGATGTGAAGCAGACTCATTTGTGGAATGGGAGGAGTGCCATGGATCCACCTGACTGGGCGTCCAAATTGAAGACTAAATCATCTGAGAGGATGCACACACGGCAATGACGGTGAAACAAAATGAAACACAAGCACTTCAGATTGTGTTCCGCCATTGGTTTGGTTAGTTCTTGTTGTCAACTTGTCGTCCGTCTTGCTAAACATTATGAAGGAAACAGACTGTGCGCACTGAAAATTAGTCAAGATGGAGGGATATGAGTGCACAACTCCTGATAGTCTAAACAGCACAGAGACGGCCCCAACAGTCAGCCATGAACACAAGCAGACGTCAGATGCCGTCTGTGGTCTGCAGCAAACAACGGCTCCGTCAAACGACTTGCAGTGTTCACCTTTAACCCCTCAAAACAGCCATCTGCAACCTGGAGCCGTTGGGCTGATGGGCTGACCGGATGGACCCGGGGCTCCACGGGTTCCCACCCTGAGAGTTGGCTCTGATTTTCTTTCTAGATGAGTGCCTGTCTGCTGCTGCATCACCCTGGCTTCCACCAACATTGCTGTATCATGTCTCATTTTTTTTCTTGCCAGGGCTAAATTAGCATCACAGTAGAAATTAAAGCGATGAGACAGAACTCTTGCTAGTTTCTGCTAATCAAGTCATGCAGAGCTCACTCAGACATCCTAATTAGTATAATAGTCATCTTTTTTTCATCGCTGATGTCCATTTTAGCTACCAGGCAATGATGTCTGTAATCCATTAAGCTAGTCCATTTAGGACACCTATTCTCTAACTGGCAGTGAGCTCAGCTGAACAGAGGCTACCGATGTTTTTTTAAGGTCTGAATTTAACTTTAAATTCCTAATTCATTTTCACCTGCCATTATCAAACCGCTTTGCTGAAAAAGGGAAAACATGACAGCCCATGAAAATGTACCTGGTGGGAAAAACATTTGCTGCCAAAATGAATCAGTGTTGTTGGCACTTATCTAAAACAATGAACACGGAGTTAAAAACCAGCCTTTTAAACAACAGGTATTTTTCAGAGGGTCAAAACAACGAGGGTGAAGAAATAGCGACTAATAATTTGGTAAAAATTGGGACGCGAGATTCCCGACTACACCGCTGCTGAGGTGAGCGACGGCGTAATAGGCGATATGGAGCGTCGCCTCTGGAGAACGCTGCCAATAATCTCACCCTTTTTCAACACGGTGACGCTTGCTGACATCTGTTCGCAGCTCACTGCAGTATTCCAGCAGGTGGTTATTTACGTCATTCTAATATCAGATTTTATGCTGCTGGTGGCCTCTTTTTTTCAACGGAGCAGCAGAACAGCTCTTGGCTAATGACGGCAGCCATTTTAACCAACTTCTGTGTGTTCGCTTTTTTTAAAATATAAATTAACCTTAATAAAACATTTTAAACTGTGCAGGATCTTACGAGAGGGACCTAGAAACCCTCCAGTGAAATATTTGAAGCTGTGAAGACATTAATATCAAGTTTTTTCATTATACTAATGTAAGGAATTATAACTGATAAGATATTGGCTACTCAGTGTATTTTTTTTTTATCTAATTTGGAAGACAGGAAAAAACAAACTAATTCATTTTCATAACTTTGTTAATTCGACGAGAACGTCAAAAACAATTAGCACATTTCGCTGGTTCTTCATTTAGTTTTTGTGCTCGTCTTCCTACATTCTCGCAGGCACTGACACACAATATTATGCAGAGATACATTTTTTTCTTGTTGAGGGAATTTTCAGAGCCCTGCTGCTCTGATGCTGAGGCTGTTTGCATCCAAATGTTATTCAGGAGACGTGACATTGTGAACTACGGCTGTTTTCAAGAACTGTATCTGGTGTCAGTGTTGTTACTGCTTTACAGACCCTGATCTTATCAGTCTGACCTTTGAACTTTCTGGCCAGCCTTGCTAGCACTGAAACAAACCTCTGCATTATTCCTCCTCCTTCTCCTCCACCTCCATCCATTCATCCACCTACTGTACCTCCTTGGAGGGAACCCTGGATCCCTTCCTCCGTGACCACCAGCTCTCCACCATGGCGATGAGACAAGAGAGCACGACGCCGGCGGCAAGGACGCAAAAAACGCCGGCGAAGCTGTGGATGTCCAGAGCGTTGCCGTTCTGTCGCTTCTGGACCGAGCTGTAGAGGTCACAGGGGCTGTCCTTGGGCCACCATTTCAGTTTGAGTATATCCATGTCCCCGTTTTGCTGGAGCTCCAAGATTCTAGGAGGCAGAGAGACACAAACGTGCACACAGATATTAATAAAAGGAAATATGACAGTCTCTGATAGTTTCTTTTTCTTTTAATTGCTGATTTGACTGAGTTAGTAGATGCGCTATACTGAGAAAAAAGGAGAAACAAAGTCTAAGACACGCAACCTGGCGACGCTGCGGCTGAGACAGCAGCTGCTGCAACTCTTATCTCCATTTGAGGGCAGTGTTTGCCAGCTGAAAGTCTTCCCCGACGACCATATTGGGCTGTCAAAGCCATTATGGCCAACATTAATATGTTTTGCAGCACAGCACGAGCCCTGCCACAATGTTATTATGCAGCCCAGCGTTATCCCTGCCATTGACGGCTTCAGAGAGGATACAGCTCGGAGGCTGATGGTGCCTCCCTGTTAGCCTTCAGCTAATTGTTAACTAGGCTGTTCATTTGGTTTGGAGGAGACAGACAGAAAAACAGACGGAGACACAGACAAACAACGTTTAAACAGTGACAGAGATGAGGCTATTTTAGGTAGATAGTATAGATACAAAACATGAAGTATTGACGCGACAAAGCTGCTGATGCCAAAAGGGGAGCTGTGTTTTCGACAATTGAATTCTTTTTAGTCATAAAACATATTTCTGTAAATACTCGAAAGTTTCTGAAGGGCAAGCACAGACTGCTTGCTTCGACGCAAGCGACGGCGCCCGCTGCCCATCTCCGCTGCTCCTCCATGCAGAAAACCCACAATGGCTGGAAATCAATCAAGAAATGCAAATGAGGCCCGCAGACGGTACACACGATTCGTTTAAAGTGCAATTGTCTGCAGCAATATGGCTTGTTTGAATGTAGTTACAAAGGCCACCTCCATGGTCACATTGTCAAGTATCTTCTCCAATGCTCTGAGGATCTCACGTGCAACAAAGATTTGTCGTTTGTCCACACAGATCAGAGGTAGTAGGTGAGTGATCTGTGACACAGACTAAAAAGAAATGAGAACAAACAGATCTGAGATCAGATTGGGAGGCCGTGCCTGGCAGCTGCAGTGTGGTGGAAGCAGCGGCCTAATGGCGTGCTGTGGTTATTACTTCAAGAGTCAGTCAGGGTAGAAGTAAGTCATCTAGCATCAGTCTCACAGCTGTTCTTTCTTGCAGCACATCGCTTTTATTTCAAATACACAATGCTAAATCACTTTTGTGCTGTAAAATCACGGGATGCGCCGCGGCAGTCCTAGACGGCCAATCGCTAAGGTAGCAATAATGTCTAAATCAACTTTGTTCTACCCCAAAGGTGATAAGCCAGTTAACTTGATTTGAGGATCCACACATAAACACACACACTCGTTTTGTACTATCTTTAGGAGGGTCTAACCTAATCCTAAAGCCAAGCTTCAGAGACAGGTTAGTGACAAACAGCTTAAGAAAACGCATAAAAAATGAGCCCACAACAGCCTGACTTTATCAGCGCTGAACGTTTTTTTGTCAAAGGAAGAGCCGAGCTTTGTGTTCTGAGTCACCGTCTGTTAACTTTCCTCGTTCTTATGTGTGACAAATGGTGTGTTTGAGAGGAATTAGAGGCTTTTTTCATTTTCTTCTTTCATCTACTCTAACACCTGAGAACACAGCCACTCCAGACGCGCATCTTTGTGGCAAACTTCGATGAAACGCTCTTCATCTCTGAGAGGCAGCTGCAAGGAAAGCAGCAAAAAGGAGTGAAAAAAGCAACACTACCCGGGTCCAGGGCAGCGCACCTGGTTTCGGCAGGTAGTTCTGCTGCGTTTAGTGTTTAAAATCTAGAATAGACATTAAGCTTCTGGGTCGTTTTCAAATCCAGACACAATGTGTCAGGTGACTGAAGTGTACGTTGCTGACATGGCATGAGAACAAACATAGGGGTTCACGTACAAGAGCTGATACGGCTTAAATTCACTAAGATCTCATGACTTTGTTGTTCTGGCAGTAGAAAAGCCCAGATTTGACTTGTGGGAGAAGAAAACAACTCCAGCAGCATTCTATTAATTTGAAAGTCAGTATCAAACACAAAAGTCAAATAACAGTCAAAAGCTGCTGTGAATGTCCTGCTCATCTGGATTCCTCCTCAAAAAGACAAAAACTGCACACCAGAGATGACAAACAAACGTTAGCCAAGCTGTTCTTGCGCTCCAGAACAGGTCTGGCTGATCTGAGAAAAGGAGCAGCTCGTGGGTGCGCGCGTGTGTGTGTGTGTGTGTCGTCATCTGCGTCCTTGAAGCCGGAGCTTCAACTCCATCTTTTTTTCTTTATCTTTTTTTCCAACTGCATGCATTCCTCAAACAATTAGCCAGAACAATTTTCTTTTTTGATTTTGATAACTTGTTTGATCCTTTTGCTGAATTTTTGAAAAATCTCATCAGACCAAAACAACCAAAAAAGAGGCTTGAGGTTACAGTGCAGATCTGACTCTGCTTTCCACGATGTTGCTGTCACCGGTCAGGGATTAGGGGGTGTCCCTCGGCATGTCAGGGAACCAGCGTGTGCTTGACGTGTAATTAGAAGTGTAATTAAAAGATGTATGTTATTAAGGGTCCATATATAGACAAGTGTGGTTCACAGGGCCCCGACTGTTGAGTTCAGAAACAGCTGGGATGCCGCATGTGTGCAGTGAGTTATCGCCTTGCTCTGGAATCGTTGTCTTTGACTGGGGAGATCCATAACGACTTTAACACCCCCAATGGCTGTTAAGCAAATGAGCAAGTGTTGCCGGCTTGGCACAAGGCGACAGTTGTGCGCGAGTATGTTTGTTGGCGCACTCTCCTTCTATGCTTCCCGGTTTTCTCCAGGCAACTGCTGCGTCTACTACCTGTTGCCATGGTAACAGTTTTGCAGCAGCCTTGATGGTGGGATGATCACATATTATTAGTTGGAAAAAAATGTACAGCTTTTCAAACAAAGCAGCAAAGGCAAGAGAAGACTGAAAAAAAAAAATTGGTATCCTTACATGTAAATGCAATGATAATTGGCCAGAAAACAAGAGGAAGCGGAGCAAATGGTGCTTTCAAAAGCTCAGATAACCGAACAAAATTCATAATCAGAAAGGTTGTGTTGCATTCACTGGCAGTGAGATTGTACTGACGTTCTCTTCATGTTTAGGAATATACCTTGCCTGTTACCTGGAGGTGGGAAGAAGGAGAAGGGAGGTGTTGCATTAGAAAAGGTGAGAAGAAAAGAATCTTACATGTTGTGACATGCGGATATTCGTCTGCTCCGACTCTCACTGCAGAACTTGCCCACCTATTTTCTCTGATAACCAACAGCCATGCAGCAGGTTAAAACTGACAGAGGCTAAAAACAGATAGGCTCGGAGCGTGGGATATGAAAAAAAAAAAAATAAAATGAGGAAGCAAAATAAAAAAAATATGTGGGAACAAAAGGCTGAATGCACAGGCTGGAAAAGTTCTGTAATCTGCATCGACCCTCCTCCAAAAACAAGGTCTAACCCCACTGAACTGGACCTGAGCTGTCATCACTTAGGCCTGCTCAGTGATGTGGTCGGTAAAATGCACCAGCTCCGCATTCTTCTTCCTCTGTGCCTTTAACAGAAACTGGTAGAGGCTGAGCCCAAACACGCTGACCCACGGCTATGCGCCGATATTCTGTTTACTCGACCCCAGACCGCGGCGCTTGTCTCAGAAAACACATTACTCCAGTGGTGCTGGTGCACACTGTAGCTCATTTGAACAGATTCATATTTTGATATCAAACACAAAAAAGCTAAAGCTCTGAAGCTTCTCCTATTACCATCTGAGCTGCATATTGGGTGTTTTCTATTTCTGCTCTATTTCAGCGGCGGAGGAGCAGGCCTTTATCTCCCCGTAACAGTGGGATCCTGCCCGGTTGGATATTCATAAATTTTGCTGACTTTGGAAGGCAGTAAGAAGAGCCGTTAACTCCTCCAGACACAGGAGCACACACTGCTTCAAACGGGGATGTTTTCAAACACTGACCTGATTTTCAAAGTACATATTTGGCAAAAGTGACTGAGGGATTTCTGGGCCGTGATTGGCTCCGATCAGCGCACTGCATAATGCTAATACCCTTAAAACCCTTCATTGTGTAGGAAAAGTCGTGAACCGTGTGCACTTCTCACCAGATTTCCTTCATTTTTCACTGACAACACATGATCTGCTCCTGACGTTGACGCCTTCAGTGCAAAGACGGCGATCGTGGCAACGTTCTCCTGCATGTTCCATTAGGCACAGATGAAAGGTGACAACACAAATTCAAACACTGGATTGTGTTTCATCACCCTGTCTGGGCAAATGACTTCGCACACCATCGCTTTTCTAGGTCAGAAAACTCTGGGAAAACAAGGTGCATGCCCAAATTATCAGGGACAAAATTCCAGAAGAACACCCCTTGAGACGCGATAGTGGAGCGTGCCAGGTCGTTTACCTACTCTTCTTCCAGTTGCTGCAGCAAAGTTAGCTTCAGGCTAATTATTGTAATTAGCACCACAATTGTTCAATGTCACACTCTTTGTCAACAAAGTTTGCAATTAAGCGTCATTAAGCTGCAATGTATGGGTAAAGTGGAACAGATTATCATGATGAACTAGGAAAACACACACACACATGCACACAGCCACACGCACACACACAAACACACACACACACAAACACAATGCGTGCGCTAAAGTCAACAGTCATTACACATCATTAACACTTTGAGAGGGATGAAGGGAGAAGAAGATGGGGGAGGGGTGAATGGAGTCATTGCAATTAATAAAGATTTAATGAATGCAGGCGGGATGTAGGTGAGGACCGCAGAGGACGGGCAGGTAGAACGGTGACGTGTGTGAGGGCAGACGGCGCCAAGCAGGAGCAGATTGACGGGAAATCAATTTGACGCTTTGCCGCAGAAACAACACACGCGCGCACACACTATTGTGTGTTGCGCTTCTTTCTTTGGGAAATAAACACCTCGGTATCTATGGGGGAGGGGAGGGGATTGGAGGTATTGATTCTCATGGATTGACCACTGAAGGCCTCAGAGCATTGAGCTCAAGACGTCGCATGGATAAGTGTTCCTGATACAAAGTGATAGGGAAAGGGAGGGAGAAAGAGAGAGAGAGAGGGGGAAGAAAAAGGGAAAAATGGCAGCTTTTAGATCCAGTATTGGCTTATTTTGATGAGTGTAACTCACAGCACATTAAAAAGTAAACATGCCGTCTCTGAAACAGAAAGCATGTGAACTGAGAGAGAGAGAGTTTAAAAAGAAGACAGCGTCAGAGTCGATATGTTCCTTGAAGCATGGGGCCTCCAAGAGCAGAGCAGCCAGCGGAGCTAAAAATGCGTTTCTGAGTGAGGATTAAAAACTTTTCTTGGTAAAGTGTGTATTTTTGGTCAGGCACTTCGAGACTTGAGCTGTTCTTTCAATAACAGATCATGTGATGAAGCCTAACCCCAGCAACAGTTTGTAAACTCAAACCCCAGCAACAGCAACACTGAGACCTCAGTTCATCTTTACACTCAACTTTACAAACTTGATGTCCAAAAAAGCGTACGTGGATTTGGGAACAATCCCAAACTTCTAAAATGGAGCAGCATTTGCATAGCTATTTGGCAGGATGCTTTTTTTCCCTTTTAGATCCGTTATTTCTCTATTTATTCTCGTTTGTCAGCTTTGATAAAGAATTCGGAGTCTCTTTTCCTGCCTCGCTGTAGAAGGATCTTGTGCAGAGTCTCGCTGCTCTTTCACAGATTAGCGCCGGACCATTCACCAAAATGAACAACAGGTTCTTAAGCACTGAGACGTTTATTCTATCACACTGATCCACGCTGCTTTCACCGGTGACAGCCACGACCAGGGAAGTTTTAGGAAATG
This sequence comes from Tetraodon nigroviridis, assembly GCA_000180735.1. Lineage (NCBI taxonomy): Eukaryota > Metazoa > Chordata > Actinopteri > Tetraodontiformes > Tetraodontidae > Tetraodon > Tetraodon nigroviridis. Next base: position 191,025 of record CAAE01015023.1, on the reverse strand, counting down.
TTACTTTTTCCCGACGGCAGTTTCACTCCCGTTTGGACAGAATGTCCTCACAGGCTCCAAGATGTGAATGCATCATTAACAACAGGAGGAGGGTAATCTTCCTTACCAAGAATACCCAGAATCCTCCACTTCTCTCAGTAAATCACAGCCTCTGTATTTTTCCCCGTGCTCTGTGCATGACTGATCGAAATCAGCTTTGACATTTCTTTTCACAAGTCAGCTCAGAGGACTTTTATTTATTTTTTTTAAATCTATGACCTGTTTTTATTGTAAAAAATAGTGCAGAGATAGCAGAGCATTGAAAGCTGCAGGTTTCGTGAATCCTTTATAATTTCATTTTACTGCTGAGCGAAACACTTTAATATCACCTAAAAGTCCGACCGTGTCTGTAGCAGTAACACATCACTTAGCCTGACTGGATTTACTGTCTGATTAAGATGGTCAGCGAACGCTTGGGAGAGCTAACGTCGATGAAGGAACAATCATTTCTGTATTTAAGGCCGCGACAAAGTCGTGAAAGAGCCAGAAATAAATAAGATCAAATCAAATCATTTCAAACCCAGCCGTCGGTGCAGTAATGATCTGGAACTAAGCATTTTTCTTTCATTTGAAAAAAGACGATTAAGAGACGATGGACAGGCACCGTTCACAGTGTGGAAAATATAAATCACAGGCTTGACGCGTTAACGCCTCTCCTAAAGGCTGTTGTGCATCCAGAAGTAAGATTTGCAACCGTTTGATACGCCGTTTGGGGGGGCTTTTGATCAAACCATGGGTTTCCGTAGTCCCCTGAAGGGAATGCGGTTCTGCTGCAGAATCACCAACGCACGGCTTCGCCTGCAGCCGCGTCACAGAACAACCTGGACGTGTCTCTGTTAGTGAAAGATGGGAAAAGTTGCCTTGGACATTCATCATCTGCTCTCAATGATTTCTGTCACCTGTGGTTGACTCACGACTTCTGCAATCCTGCCCAGAATCACGCAAAAAAGACAACTGGTTCATCAATTAGAATCTGAGGGAAGGCTGGTGATAATGCACGGACCGCAGACGGCAACTGCACAGGACTTTCCATTTTCACTTCAATGCCTGCAGAGCCACACAAGAAAATAAAATATGCCTCAGAGAAAGGGCTTATTTTTTTTTCCTTTTAACAATCTGGCCCCTTAAGCACTTCAAAAACAACATGTCAGAAGCTGTCAGCTTAAATTACCAGACTCGCCTTTTATGCTAGTGTTTTCTGACTCTAGTAAATCTGCAGGCTGTCCCCATCAATCACACAAAAGCGAGCACCCACACACATCCAAAGCCGTTCCACCATGCCAGCAAATGTGGCCGCACCCAGCGCACAGGCACAAACAAATGGGTCAATAGCTGGTTTATAACAACATGGCTACGAAGATGAAGTTACAGATTTCTGAAGACACCTCCGAGAAAACAGCGTTTTCATTCTCAGCTCATTTCTGCTGGATGGAGGCAGTGTCGCCTCCTTAAATGTGCAAAAAATAGGCCCTCCACTGCTGTCTGAGGACAACAAGTCCAACAAATCAGAAGAAACGCTGACAATGCTCATGATTTTAACATAAAAAGATAGAGTGACAACTGGTCCAAATAGGTCTGCAGAGACCTTTGAGTCACACTGCAGTTTTCTGCAACTGCACTGCGGATTCGCAGCGAAATAATAAATCCATGAATGTGCAGAAAGAAAGACTTTGAAACAACGATTTAAAAAATCCACACAGCCATCAACAATCAGCTATGTATCTTTGAAGTGTGGCTGTAAGGTCAGATCTGATTTCTCCTGTGAGTTTTAGCAGTTTTGACCAGTGATGTAGATCAATTTAGAACTACTTTTATACCTGCTAAATACGTATTTGCACTGTACTGTTTTGTTTTTTTTTATATTGGTAATAGGCAGTCAGGGTCATTAAAAAGAGGAAAGGGGGACTCTCTCCTATTTCAAACCTCTTAGAAAGGGATGAATCAGTCTCATCTGTGTTAATCAATACATAGCTTCACTGATAGCCAAACCTCATTTTCACGATTTAAATCTTCAAATTCGTTGGCAATTATTACAGTTTTTGGCTGAATTACAGATCGGATATTTAATGTGCCAACAAATGCAGCTGGGTATTAGGGAAGAGGGGATCAAAGACGAGCACATGCCCATTTTTATTTTTAACCTGCTTACTGTACTTACACGGTCACCATGTTTACCAGCATGTGCTAAATCCACTATAACTTAGTCTAAAGCCAGCTGTGAAAACCACAGATTGCTTTCTCTCAGTTCCTGGTGCTGCCTGTACTGTACAGAACAATTCTCATGCACCGGCTGAAATTTCTGTTTGTTTTAAGCACATGCAAATGTACGGCTCGGAGTAAACCGTGCGCATCGACAAGCCTCTAGACTTGTTATAATCACATCACAAAAGATCATCAAGCTGAGTAAATGATTTCTCTCCATGGCGCCAGGGTGCGGCTTGCTCGCATAAATCCCATCAAACCTCCTCTCTGTGCTTCGTTGGTCGGTGTAATACAGTATGATTATGAATAATCTAAGGAATCCAAAACAAAATAATCATCACTGTACGTCTGTGTGCGCTTGTTTTTGTTTTTTTTTCTCCTTTGGGTTGTGCCACAGGGACGTGCGTGGGAAGCTGCCATCCTAAGATGACGGTATTACAGAAAATTAGAAGCGTGACCTGCTAATTAATTGCTTGTTTACCCTAATTACAGCCACGATAGGCAATATTTTCAAGTTGGACGCTCTGCTGCGTAGGAAGCCGTAAACTGACGTAAACCCTGTCACACATTTGGGGGTGTGAATGCGCAATGTGCTCGAGTTTTTGCCACAGCACCCACACCCACAGCCACACCCCCCCCACCCACACACACACACAGGAGCAGCCGACTATTTAAACCACCTATTTAACGCCTCTCGAACCAGTCAGGTCTGATCCTCCACTGGCAGCACTTGTGTAGCCTCCAGAAAACTTTGTGGAACACGAGCAAGTGTGCAACGTAGAGATGTGGTTTACGGAATTAAAAATGAATGAAAACAAACAGACGGACAGCGGCTCTGCAGTTGACGGTGGTGGAGCGGGTGACCCTCCAACAGCCATTAGGGATCAGATATCTGGCGCATGAATGCATGCATGCTTGCATGCATGAAAGAAGAGCGGGAGGTCCTGGGCCGTGAGTAACTTTGACTGAGCGTTGCACTGGTGGTGAGCTCCAGCTGCAACAGCAGAAACAGCTGGGGCCGGCGTGCCCCCAGCCGCCTGCTGCCAAGTTCTTTGCAAGGCTGTTGTCAGACTTGTTCAGCCTCAGCGTGAACCATTCATTTCACTAGTCATTTATGCAGCGGTTAGGCAGCCAAACCAGCGCGTCACCTGTAGAAGTGCCAATTGTCCCATGTTTTGTGAGCTGCTACAAACACCGAGCTTTCCGAAAACCGCCACTGCACGCATTAAGTATGACCTTTTGAGAGGCACCGCCACAGTTCTGAACCCAAAACAAAAGAGGTCACCACTAAAATAAACAGTGGAAAAGTGGCGTTTCCATCAGAGTGAGTGTGAGATGCTGTCAAGTGTTAGCGTGTTACCTTTGGGAGAAAATGTCCCTGTAGGGGCTGCCGTGCTGCATGGCGATTCCATAGCCACGGTCTGGAGCGTTGCTGCTCACGGTGTAGAAGGAGCAGTCATCATCGTTGTTGGCAATGTACTCCAGGACCGATGCGTCCCACACAAAGCCAAAGTGACCGTACTTCACCTGAGAGAAGAAAAAAAATAGATATTCAGAAAGATCCATCTCTGTTTTTGGTCGGCTTTCTCTTTGACAATTGAAACATACTTCCTGGAGAAGCTTGACAGGCTTCCAGATTGCCTCTGGAGGGTTTTTTCCCCCACTTAATTATGCAAACAAACATAAGTGGGAGCATATTTTAACATACTGCCGTGCTGTTTTGGCACAGTCTTTCACTGCTGAATAGGCTCCAAAGTTGTTGAAACATTGTTAGTATTTCTTTTACACCTGTTTCTTTCACATTTAATTCACATTTTCTTCCCTAAAATGTAGTTTGAGCTTATTATCACCAGGTTTCTCCATCAGTGCTCACACTGTTCACCACATTAGGTTTAATGTTCTTTTTCTAGTTTAGCTAAGAAGCTAACAAATCTTGTGCATAGCACAGCCTAGTGAGGGACAATATTGCAGTTAGGATCCTGATCAATCAATGTTGACAGGCTGATAGGTCATCTATATAGTTCTCTTAAAGGGAACATGTGCTGAGTTTAAATATCTTGCGTGTATCAATTGCATGTTTATTCCTCTGAAGGCATCACTGAGCTTCCCGGTGTGTCAGACTGACTGGGAAGTGTCTGCAAGATAGATCACCCGGCTCTGCAGTGGCTGCAGGGAGTTTGTGGTTAAATTATAAATGGATACAAGTAGGGAGCTGTTAAAGTGATGCTTTTGTGGGAGGATTTGATAGGCGCACATTAATACTGTGTCCTCACACATGCAGAGAACCTTTTAGCTTCTTTAGACTAAAACTTTGCACATGGAAGCAGTCGGCCTGATTTAGAGTCACATTCAACTGAAAATCTCTGTTTTATGATTAGATTTAATGTAAATATATTCACAATAATATTATTTTGTACTTATAGCTTTTGCAAGTGGCACTTTGTCAGTCCTCCTCACACACTTATGCAAACACACACATAAACACTAAAAAAATTCTATAAAGTTGTGAGTGTGGCTGAGCCAAGAAAATTAGCTATTTTCCTGCCTGATAGACCCACACACACACACACACACACACACACACACAGAGGCAAACATGGACCAAACCAAATTATCCTGCTTTCTTCCAGAACACAGCTCACACCATGAAACACCCACTTAATCAGTGTATTGGGCCTTTTTTCACGCTGCTGGAATTTACTCTTTAGTCTTGCAACAGTGTCTTTTTACAGATTTACAGTAGAAAATAAAAATAATGCTAATTTACCCCACAACTATTTAACCAATGTCAACTTTAAAGTCACTGAAAAAAGATCAAACAAAGGCAGAATTTGAATAATTCTCTGTAAATAAGGCGAGTGAATTTTTACCAACATCAGCAACAAGTCTGGATTAGCACAAGTTTTTAGCACCAAGCAGAGTCGTAATTCCCCTTCCTCCCTCATCTCCCACACATGAATAAATAAAAGGTGAACTCCAAGGAAGGCAGCCTGAATAAAAACCTCTGCAGACTTGTACTCTTCAAAGTCAACTCATGCACATTGTGATTTAAGCATACAGCTCTCTTAACTGTGCTTTCCAATTACGGTGCAGAACCAGGCCAAAGCGTGTGTAGGCAGGATTGAAGAGGTCTGTCTATCTCACTGAGCAGTCTGGCTTCAGAGTCTAGCCATGCTTAAACTTCAAAAACGGTGGAGGAACTCAAGGGTCCACTCTCTCAGCTCTCTGTTGCCCCACCGCTTCACAAGAGATTATTCCAAGGGCGTCCGACATCTAGGAGAAAATGCTGCCATCAACTCGCTCCAAGTTTTAGTGTGTTGTCAGTCTGCAAGGTGGCCCTTTGCTTGTGTCCTGTCACTTCTGCTTGGACCGTGAACCGCCACAGAAACAGCATTAGTTCCTGTAAGCAGCAGTGGGGTCTAACTACGAAGAGACCGCGATGCTCTGCGCGCCTGACCTCAGACGTGTGATCATTACTCTTTTGAAAGCAGTGAGGGTGCAGCTTGTTGCTGTGTTCTAAAGTAAAGAGATTCTTTTGAAGCCAAGCTGCTGGCTCAAGTCTTGCTTCAAATACTTTTACCCTTTGAATTGAGACGTCTGGCTGCTTTGTAACAGATAGCAAAGTGATTTTTTGGGGAAAATCAGCTTCACAGCTCAGCAAACATTTGGAAATCAACCATGGAAACTACAGCGTGTCCCAGTTTAGAAAGTCCCGATGTGTCTGTCTGTCTGCTCCAGGCAGAGTCTCCAACAGTCTGACAGACAAACTGCGCCCTCCACACAACTACAAACACCACACACTGCCTGACCTCTCGTCTGGGTCTCATTTCAACCAGCTCCATCCGCCCGACTGTCTGCCTGCTGAGCTTCCTGCAGGTGTGCGAAGATCTAAATTACAAAGGGGTTAGGAGCGATCAAATCGATGGAGGAGGAGAGCAGAGGTGTTTCGTCCGTGCGCCGTAAAGGAATACGAGACAGAGGTTATTTTGGGACAACTTGTTTTTGAAATGCATGTGGAGGATTTTCTCATGAATGTGATGTCCCAGGAAGACCCGCAGGGACTTTTGAATTTGATCCAAGTGTCCGTCTGGGATTTCTTGATCGAACTTTGTAATTGCTTCACTGCCTGATGAATAATTCAATAGTTATGACACAGATATTTCACACTGGGCTAAAAAAGTAAGGTGATTTTCTGTCTGAAACACCATAATCAGGCATCATATTCATATATTCATCATATTATTGATGAATATTCAATCAATTCATCATCAGTATTTTAAACTTTCCAGCAAAGGTTGAGGAGAGTACATGTTCAACGCTGATGTCATCTGGTGAGCATTTACAGTAAGCGTGATGGAGTAATCCCTGTGATCGTCTCTTTCTCCACTCATAAAACTGCATTAGTTGCAGCTTTCTCACGGTCCGTGATCAATCACTTCCCTCCCGCGAGAAGCGTAAATCCATAAATCCACTCAGGGCTGTATCTCACATGACGAAAGTCTGGGATGCAGGTGGCATCAATCCCTCACCAGGCGCCTCTCGCTGACTGTTTGCTCTGGCGGCAGCAGTCGCCTCGGCCCCCCGGGGCTCAACCAGACAATTTCTGCACTGCCTCACTTCTGTTTCCTCTGTTGTTTAATTACCCTCAGCTGTCATTAGTTCTGTTTGTTTCTTCAGAACGAACAAGCAAACCAAAAGAAAAAAGAAAAAAGAAAAAAGGAGGAGGAGGAGGAGGAGGAGGGGGGAGCATTATTCGCCTATTGCCGCTGTATTCCGATTCTTACTCAGACCCTGTTAAGCTGATGAGAGGCTTGATAGTAGAAAAGAGGAATAATTGGAAACAGATGTTAAAGTGATGAATCTGAGATGGATCAGTGAGCCAAATCTAAGATGCCACCCTTAATAGGATCCGATGGAAATAAAGATTATTTCTCTCTTTTTCTCTCTATCTAAAATAACAAAGCCTTGTGCAAAATTCGCTTATACAAATCAATAATATTTGTGTGCTTTTATTTCACTCTTCTGTCATAAATCTTCTGTCTCTAGCATGCCAGGATAGACGTTTTGTAGCACCGAGGTGGCGACATCACTCCAAGTTGAAATGAAAATAAGTGCTACTTTCAGATCAGATTTGAAAAGGTTGCATTGAGTGTTGCACTGGATTTTGCGACTCTTGTTGAAGTAGAACTACCAAATTAGATAAGAGGCTTGATGCCATTATTAGGCGTGCTGCTTGAGTGGCTCAGGAGAAATCTAGGCAGTGTCTGCCTAAAAGGCCAGGAAACCTCTGCTTTTCACGGCCTCTCTTGAAACGACCGCAACAATGCGGTGCCAGAAGGGGGAGCAATCATTTAAATGCGACTGCAACAGACTCGACTTGTTCAATGGCGCATCTGAGAGGGCAGCGGGCTCAGGCAGGGGAATCAAAGTGGCTCCTTGGCTGCATCTGCAGGAGACGGTCGAACAAAAAGCATCATTAAATAAGCGTAGGCAGAGGGATTTAAATTCCATTGAAGGTGGATCGGAATCTAATGGACAGGGAGAGGTTCTGGAGTCTATGCAAGTTGGAGTACGTTTTTTGTTCATAGTGCTCGCCAGACAAAAGGGCCCAAATCAACGCAACACAAAAGCAGAAAGTCTTCAAAGTTGCAACTGCATGCAAATTTGAGCAGTTTTCTTTTGCGAAAAATCTTATCTCGTTTTCCAAACAAGCAAAACAAAACAACCAAAGAAAGATAGCTGGAAACAGCAGAGATCGGGCACAGCAGTGCCCGTAGGACACGCCAAACAGAACGTGACAAATTTAAGAGAAATAAAAAATTAAATACAATAAAAAGCAAACCATGTCTCCTGGATGGGATCAAGGAAACGGAACAATGAACTCTGCATAAGGCACTATCAGCATATCAATGCGTTCATTAGAGACACATGGAAAATTACACGTTTGGGGCTTTTAAAGTGACCTTCACCACACAAAACGCAGCACAAGCTCAGAGGTTCTGCACAAACACGCTTCCATTTGCATGCAGGAGGCACAGGTCTGACTTGAAATGCAGAAATGAAAGTGGTCCGGAGAGCCACCCCCCACCCCCGCGCGGTCTCTGCTCACCTGTCAATGAACAAATGAGTTTTCTTTTTGAGGTTTCTCTCTTGTTTTC
>CAAE01015023.1:169795-182576 GCA_000180735.1 Tetraodon nigroviridis | reverse complement strand
AATTTGAATAATTCTCTGTAAATAAGGCGAGTGAATTTTTACCAACATCAGCAACAAGTCTGGATTAGCACAAGTTTTTAGCACCAAGCAGAGTCGTAATTCCCCTTCCTCCCTCATCTCCCACACATGAATAAATAAAAGGTGAACTCCAAGGATAGCAGCCTGAATAAAAACCTCTGCAGACTTGTACTCTTCAAAGTCAACTCATGCACATTGTGATTTAAGCATACAGCTCTCTTAACTGTGCTTTCCAATTACGGTGCAGAACCAGGCCAAAGCGTGTGTAGGCAGGATTGAAGAGGTCTGTCTATCTCACTGAGCAGTCTGGCTTCAGAGTCTAGCCATGCTTAAACTTCAAAAACGGTGGAGGAACTCAAGGGTCCACTCTCTCAGCTCTCTGTTGCCCCACCGCTTCACAAGAGATTATTCCAAGGGCGTCCGACATCTAGGAGAAAATGCTGCCATCAACTCGCTCCAAGTTTTAGTGTGTTGTCAGTCTGCAAGGTGGCCCTTTGCTTGTGTCCTGTCACTCCTGCTTGGACCGTGAACCGACACAGAAACAGCATTAGTTCCTGTAAGCAGCAGTGGGGTCTAACTACGAAGAGACCGCGATGCTCTGCGCGCCTGACCTCAGACGTGTGATCATTACTCTTTTGAAAGCAGTGAGGGTGCAGCTTGTTGCTGTGTTCTAAAGTAAAGAGATTCTTTTGAAGCCAAGCTGCTGGCTCAAGTCTTGCTTCAAATACTTTTACCCTTTGAATTGAGACGTCTGGCTGCTTTGTAACAGATAGCAAAGTGATTTTTTGGGGAAAATCAGCTTCACAGCTCAGCAAACATTTGGAAATCAACCATGGAAACTGTAGATTTTATGGAGAGACATCTCCGCCTATCCTCTCAGAATCCACACCTCCGCATACGTGCTTCCTTGCATCATTGCCGCTTTGATTTGCTGGAGCGGCAACCTGGAGACGAGTTGGCTAATTCGACTCATCCGATTGAACTATCTTCACATCTCAGGCCACAAGCGCCACAGATCTACAGCGTGTCCCAGTTTAGAAAGTCCCGATGTGTCTGTCTGTCTGCTCCAGGCAGAGTCTCCAACAGTCTGACAGACAAACTACGCCCTCCACACAACTACAAACACCACACACTGCCTGACCTCTCGTCTGGGTCTCATTTCAACCAGCTCCATCCGCCCGACTGTCTGCCTGCTGAGCTTCCTGCAGGTGTGCGAAGATCTAAATTACAAAGGGGTTAGGAGCGATCAAATCGATGGAGGAGGAGAGCAGAGGTGTTTCGTCCGTGCGCCGTAAAGGAATACGAGACAGAGGTTATTTTGGGACAACTTGTTTTTGAAATGCATGTGGAGGATTTTCTCATGAATGTGATGTCCCAGGAAGACCCGCAGGACTTTTGAATTTGATCCAAGTGTCCGTCTGGGATTTCTTGATCGAACTTTGTAATTGCTTCACTGCCTGATGAATAATTCAATAGTTATGACACAGATATTTCACACTGGGCTAAAAAAGTAAGGTGATTTTCTGTCTGAAACACCATAATCAGGCATCATATTCATATATTCATCATATTATTGATGAATATTCAATCAATTCATCATCAGTATTTTAAACTTTCCAGCAAAAGTTGAGGAGAGTACATGTTCAACGCTGATGTCATCTGGTGAGCATTTACAGTAAGCGTGATGGAGTAATCCCTGTGATCGTCTCTTTCTCCACTCATAAAACTGCATTAGTTGCAGCTTTCTCACGGTCCGTGATCAATCACTTCCCTCCCGCGAGAAGCGTAAATCCATAAATCCACTCAGGGCTGTATCTCACATGACGAAAGTCTGGGATGCAGGTGGCATCAATCCCTCACCAGGCGCCTCTCGCTGACTGTTTGCTCTGGCGGCAGCAGTCGCCTCGGCCCCCCCGGGGCTCAACCAGACAATTTCTGCACTGCCTCACTTCTGTTTCCTCTGTTGTTTAATTACCCTCAGCTGTCATTAGTTCTGTTTGTTTCTTCAGAACGAACAAGCAAACCAAAAGAAAAAAGAAAAAAGAAAAAAGAAAAAAGGAGGAGGAGGAGGAGGAGGAGGAGGAGGGAGCATTATTCGCCTATTGCCGCTGTATTCCGATTCTTACTCAGACCCTGTTAAGCCGATGAGAGGCTTGATAGTAGAAAAGAGGAATAATTGGAAACAGATGTTAAAGTGATGAATCTGAGATGGATCAGTGAGCCAAATCTAAGATGCCACCCTTAATAGGATCCGATGGAAAAAAAGATTATTTCTCTCTTTTCTCTCTATCTAAAATAACAAAGTCTTGTGCAAAATTCGCTTATACAAATCAATAATATTTGTGTGCTTTTATTTCACTCTTCTGTCATAAATCTTCTGTCTCTAGCGTGCCAGGATAGACGTTTTGTAGCACCGAGGTGGCGACATCACTCCAAGTTGAAATGAAAATAAGTGCTACTTTCAGATCAGATTTGAAAAGGTTGCATTGAGTGTTGCACTGGGGATTTTGCGACTCTTGTTGAAGTAGAACTACCAAATTAGATAAGAGGCTTGATGCCATTATTAGGCGTGCTGCTTGAGTGGCTCAGGAGAAATCTAGGCAGTGTCTGCCTAAAAGGCCAGGAAACCTCTGCTTTTCACGGCCTCTCTTGAAACGACCGCAACAATGCGGTGCCAGAAGGGGGAGCAATCATTTAAATGCGACTGCAACAGACTCGACTTGTTCAATGGCGCATCTGAGAGGGCAGCGGGCTCAGGCAGGGGAATCAAAGTGGCTCCTTGGCTGCATCTGCAGGAGACGGTCGAACAAAAAGCATCATTAAATAAGCGTAGGCAGAGGGATTTAAATTCCATTGAAGGTGGATCGGAATCTAATGGACAGGGAGAGGTTCTGGAGTCTATGCAAGTTGGAGTACGTTTTTTGTTCATAGTGCTCGCCAGACAAAAGGGCCCAAATCAACGCAACACAAAAGCAGAAAGTCTTCAAAGTTGCAACTGCATGCAAATTTGAGCAGTTTTCTTTTGCGAAAAATCTTATCTCGTTTTCCAAACAAGCAAAACAAAACAACCAAAGAAAGATAGCTGGAAACAGCAGGGACACGCCAAACAGAACGTGACAAATTTAAGAGAAATAAAAAATTAAATACAATAAAAAGCAAACCATGTCTCCTGGATGGGATCAAGGAAACGGAACAATGAACTCTGCATAAGGCACTATCAGCATATCAATGCGTTCATTAGAGACACATGGAAAATTACACGTTTGGGGCTTTTAAAGTGACCTTCACCACACAAAACGCAGCACAAGCTCAGAGGTTCTGCACAAACACGCTTCCATTTGCATGCAGGAGGCACAGGTCTGACTTGAAATGCAGAAATGAAAGTGGTCCGGAGAGCCACCCCCCACCCCCGCGCGGTCTCTGCTCACCTGTCAATGAACAAATGAGTTTTCTTTTTGAGGTTTCTCTCTTGTTTTCCAAAAGGAAAAAAAGAAACTATGACAGATAAAAATACTGCTTATGTTTTATCTAAAGACTTTATTTCAGGCATTCTCTGGCCGTTATCAACAGATGAAGCCTCCAAATAGGCCATGAGATTTATTAGGAATGTAAAACACAGGAGAGGTGTGCAGCACTCCCTAGTGGTCATGTGTTTATCTGCATTCTGTTGCTTGCCGGGGGAGTTGGGGGAGTTGACGCTTAGCAACAGAACGTCTTTGTCACTCTGTTCATTTTTCTTTGGCTGATAATGTGATGATAATATGCAATCCGGAGCACTCACCCTAACCCACAATGCACTGCAGATAAAAGCGTCATTCCTCTGGGTCACATTGAGGGCTGTGGCGAGGTGACTAATGCGCTGATCCTTATTGGAGGACATGTTGAGAGGGACGCCAACGCCACCTGAACATTAAACGGTCGTTTAAATCAACCTGGGGGCTCTCCTTGTGTGTCTCCGGCCGCTAAGCACAGTTCAGCAGCGTAATCGTGTGAAAGCTGTCGCTGACCTCGCCACTGTGGACGTTGAAAGAACCGGACAGGTGAGTGAACTGGTCCCTTTGTGCGAGACCACTGACCATTTGAAAGGGCAATAAGGGGCATCTTCAAATGGAATTTGCAAGTAGAGTACAGGTTAATTAGGAGCTGCTTTTGCTGGTAGCTGCAAGTAGCGGAAAGTAACCACATGGCTGCACTTGACTTTAGTAAGTTCTGCTTGAGAAGAGCAGATGTCACCAACACCGTTGACCACATAAATTACACAGAAAGAGGCCCAAGAGCATCTTTTCCTACAATGAACTTTGGGCTTTGACTGGGAAGAGATGATTCTTGTCATTCGAAATACACAAGAAAATCCTTGGGCTGGAGGTTGGATGTGCCGCTAGGTGGCAGCATCCAACCCTGAAATCTATTGTCCCCCCTCTTTTTTTGGAGCTGCGAGTAAATGCAAGCAAATGCAAGTATTTATAGTCCAAGAGCATCATTTTTCTAGATAACTTTAGATATTTGAGCAAAAATATATGCTTAGCTGACATGTCCAGGGTACCAGCTATTTTATAATAATGTTCTACCCCCAATGTAAAGAGACTTGCATCTATAGATAGATGCAGGAAAACATCAAAAATCAGCCAATTGGACACTTTGGAAGAGCAGAAAAAAACAAGTAAAATACTACAATAGTAAATAGTAAATAAATAATAGTAAATAATAGTAAATAATTGAGAATCTGGTGAAGCTTCATGTTTATCATTTCACCTGTGGGAGAGAGGAGCATGGTCGTCTGCTCTCGAGTTTTAATTAGAACCACGGGAAGGAAGAATGATAAAAGCAGCGGCAGAAAATCATGCAGTCCAACAACAGACTGAGGTGCAACAGGTGCTGTCACTCAGCCCTTCAGCCCTCCCAAGGGCAGTTAAAACGCAGCGATAGTTCTACAACAGGTGCTATCTTTTAAAATTTTCATGAAAGACGTTTCAACTGTAGGTCTCAGACATGTGTTCATGTGTGCGTGTGGGATGAAAATAAGTGTGACACAGCAGATTTTTCACAGCTGACTGACACACTATGCCAATATTTCGCAACAGTTCCGTTAACCTGAGTGGCTCCATATGCCACGCTCGTTCACAGCAAATTAATGAGCAGCTGCTGTTTGCTAGAATGGAATCTTCTAATGCCAAATTATTATTAATGTGATAACATGCTAACATAGCTGGTGCAGTAATGCTGCTGAAAAGCTGTCTAGGGGAAAGGATTTTTTTTTAGAGAAAAGCAAGTTCAAGCCAAATCCAGACTGAACGTTCACAGTTGGGCTTGTTAGAACCTTTGATGTGGCTGGTGGAGATGCTCCGCAGTATGGCTGTGGTCACTACGGCTACACCTTTCATGCGGTCCGCACAGGGAGCAAGCACCCTGCGGTTCACCTCTGCGGTGGTTCAGTTCAGCTTTGCCTCTCAGCTTGAGAAGTAAATTACACCAGAGATTATTCAACCTGCTGGCACTTCAGCTTGTCCCTTCTTCCAAATGTTTCCAGAAGTGCTCTTCAGATGATGGAGCGCTGCTGTGCTCAGGTTCTCGTGGAAGAGGAGAAGGTGCCTGTTGCGTTATTAGAAAAAGTGCACGGACAGGGCTCTGTTATTATTATGCTGATGCGATGCAGAGTGAACAGCTCAATCAATGCTACAGCCAGTCTGTCTGGAAAGAGCCCCTCCCTTCTTCAAGTTTAATGCAATTCATCCTCTTCTTTTCGTGATTTTTTTAGCAATCAAAAATTTGATTATAGCTCTAGATCTTTTTTCTCGCCAAACACCTTCATGGGAATTGAAGTGAGTCCCAGTTTGGCGTTTAAAAGAATAAAACATCACCGTGATGGGCAGTGTTGTTAATAGAAGATACCGGAATTATTTTTCATTCATCAAATGAAGTAGACATGTGCAAAATCCCAAACATTCATCACAGATATTAGTCAGCCTTCATGTCTATGGTTGACGTGTGTTTCATCAACGCTGATAGCGCCTCTGGTATCTAGTCCAATAAAAAGTAATTCTTTCACCGGGAAGATGGCTGGTAACTATGGCAACACCACAAACCTTGTTAAGCATCAGAGATGTAATGGCTGCACAAAACATGATGAGGTTAGGCGGCGGTGGTCTGAGGAGGCAAGGAATGGAGGCGCTGCTGTGGGGGCAGATAAAGATGGACTTAATAAATCAGAGTCCTTCGGGACCAGCAGACAGCGTCCAGGTACAGGCACACTGCGTCGCCATTGGTGGCCATAATCTCTGTGGCTGACCAGGGGCAAATGATTGATGTGTGTCTGCACCACGCTTGTGTTCTTCACAGCCTTGGTCTGCATTCGTTGTGTTTGAAAATCAGGCAGCTACAGTGACGAATAGGAGCCATTTGTCAGGTTGCGTCGCTATGCAGAGACAAGCCTGATGAATTTGCTGCAGAAAATCTTTCCATACTTATTCTCTACTGATAAAAGCTCTCAGAGACTTTGTCAAAAAAATTCCTCTGACTTCGACATTTTCTTGACTTGCACCCTGTCCCTCCGATGTCTTTCTCTCTTTCCTCTCTCCTCAGGCTTCACTCTAAATCCGTTCTCGCTCTCTCCCCGGTTCTGCAGACTGTGATGCATGGCTGTCTGTGTTTTCCAAAAGTCCATTAGTCCCTGGCAGTAGGCCACCTCCTCTCGCTCAGACTGCGATAAAGACGCGGAGCGTGGCGGCCCAGCCAGCCGCATGAAAATGAGAGGATGGAGAGGAGATTGGGAGAGATGGAGGGAGTCAACAAACGAAGGGAGAAAACACCTTAGTGCTGGCCGAAAGCCACATTGGAAAGAGGGACGAAGGGCGGGATGAAGGGAAGGGAGGGATGGCAAGGGAGACAATGTGAAAAAAGAAGAGCAAAGCACTGAGGAAGAGTAAAAAAAAAAACCATGTCAGAGGAAAAAAAGAGTACACGGGGGAGAACAGAGCTTTCCGTTAAGAATGAGAGAAATAAAGACAAAAGAAAAGGTAGCTTATGGACAGAGAGGAGGCCAGAATAACAAATGGGATTGGCTGAAGGGGCGGTGAGGAAAAGAAAGAAGGTTGAGTTGTATCCAGATACCCTGCCACCAAAACCATTAATAACAAAGATCTGCGGGGCTCCGCTTCGTTTAGCTTCCATTCCTCAAGCTCATTGCTCTGAGTTTTTATCTTTAAAGCAGTATGGAAGGTTGCTCATAGTTGGAGGTCTTTACCTGGAAACGGATGTAATCAGAATCAAATTAGCCCAGATAACTTAACGAGCTGCATAAAACACTGATGACACACACACCCGCAGCGATGAAAACCCAATACCACACTAATTTATTTGGTTGTCTAATAGCAGCTTTTATTTTGTGGTCAGGTTTATATTTAGTTTTCCTTTTAGTGAGTGTTGGCCAACCACAATACTTAGGCGTGTGCTTATCAACCATTTTGTTTTTTATCAGCAAAAATGCTTTCAAGCTTTTTCCGATTAAAGCTGCACACAGAGCTTTCCCTTTCAGGGGAATCTGAAGAGCATTACCCAATTCACTCACCTTTGTGCTTTGAGTTAGTGTCAAGGTTAAATGGAATTCAAAAAAGATATCTTCACCAGATGGACTGATGCGGACCGTGAGGGGAAAATGGCAGGATGAGATAAATTTATACACAAGGTCCAACAGCAACAAGAATCAGAGCTGTTTCCACCGAAACGGTGCAGTTTGGATCAGCCGGCGCTGCAGGAGTTTGTCTCTTTGGCAAGTTTTGAAGGCAAATAAAGAAAAAGTAGGACTAACGATTCATCACTGTTTATCTTTCTATCTCCCCATAACGACGCACGTGACACCGAAGACTCTGAAAGACGCAGAATCAAAACAAGAGGACAAAGTGCATATTTGTTATCATGGGTGTTTTTTTATAGCTTTTTTGGGCATCCACTTTGACAGCACAGCACTGCTGGCTTGATGACAAGAAAGACAAATGATATGAAAACGATAATAATGAATCCAATAAATCGCGAGAAATTTGACACTGATGCACAGAATTATTACGTTTTGATGGCGAAGGGCCAAAATTGGGCCCACAGGCTTTTATTTTAGCAGCGTTATGAATACTAGAATAATAAATTCCTCGGAAAGTCTCTTTGTGCTCGCTGTTATTAAAATTTCAGCACAGCACCACGCATTTTGGATTTTCTCTTGTCTTCCCTTCTTTCGTTCTGTCTTTTAGATAAGCCACAAACCTTTTTCATCTTATCGCCATCGACAGCGTCACTATTTCCCTGAATGACTACTCATCTTTATCTCAGCGCGACTGTGGCCTGACAGTAAGCTAATTATCTTTGAGAATCAGAAATTAAACTTCAGTAATACATTTTTCTGCCGTCAAATTATCCCCGCGTGTGCTGGAATTTGGCGCTCAAACATGGGCAAGCATGCGGAGGCCTTCCCTCCCCACACGCAGCTCAACGCCGCCTCTTACGGCTGTTTTCTTGTTAGCTGCTTTAATTACTGCAGGAACGAGCGACAACGCACGTGACAACGGTGAAGCACTATGCATTAGAGAGTGCCTGAGAGAAGGAGGGGAGTATTAAAAGACACAGCTTGAGAGTTAAAAGGAAATTGCGTGGGTGTTGGGTGGATTCTTGATGAAAGAAAAACAGCAATTAAATTCATTATTATATCAGAGGAAAAAAACAGATCGTTGAGTGATTTCACCTTACACTTCTATTCACTTCTTTGGTTCTGCTTCGCCTTTGTTCCCCTCCCCTTCATGGTCTGTTTCCTGGAGGCCAATTTTTCAAGCCCACATCAAACAAGTCAGTTTTTAATCACGCTCCAGTGTTTAGACATTCCCTTATTTTGAATGTCTCTCTCTTTCTTTATGGCATCTTGATGTCTAAAGAAAATTCTTTTCATCTGCTCTCTTAGAGCCTGAGTCATGGCACAGAGACGCTGTCATCACACAGGGAGAGAATTGTAACAGCAGGAAAATATGTTTGCTGTTTGGGCTTGTTGCGGTGAATGCTAATGAGCTAGCAGACTCTGCAGGAAAAGAGCTTTCTCTCTTCTTTCTCCTGTCAGGGTGATTTGCACTACTGGAAAATAGAAAATGAGAGCCCAGCAGCCAAAAGGCCATTTTCCGGTCCTAGCAGAGGCTGAGTTATTACAGAGGATATTGTGGCAGTCACACCCTGGCACAGTGGACAGATATACAGTATATCAGCCAGCTTATGCCTCTGCAGAGATCTCATTCAAATCCAATCTGAGACATGATAAACACATAAATAAGACATTAATTTTTTGCAATTGAATGAATATGTTCTTGTCCTTGTCAAGAGGGAGTAAACACACACACACACACACACACACACACACCGGCCAAGTGTCCTGTCACACAGTCCCATCTGGGTCACGCTGTTTGTAACCTTGGCAACTCTATAACTAACGGCTTGTTGGCAGGAGGTCTTCAAAGATCCTGCCGGTGTCACAAACACTGACAAACTCTCAGAGACGTTGGTCAACTGCAGGTAAAGGGGTGGATGGTATTGTGGCTCCAGTGAAGCCACTAAATTAAGATGGACGCATTCTTCACCATTCTATACTTTGACTCCTCCTACTTCCACAACCCATTTCATCTACTTGTCCTACCATATCGCCAACACGTTCTCATATCTCCCAATTTTTTCTACTAAAACCTACTAAAAACTTTAGTACACTCCCTCACCACCACCACTACTACCCCTCCCACCATTTCATCTATTCTCTGCTTTGTCTCAAGCGTCCCCCAGAGCACCATGACGGCCGAACCCAGGAGCTGCGCCGGTCTTGGCTGATTGAACATCGGCTCTGTCTGTTGGAGGATCACTGTAGTGTTTATCATTGTCTCTGCAGTCATTACGGCAAATTGGCGAACATTTGTAGGCTTACATTACACTGCCTCTTCCTTCCAGTCTCAAGATACGTGCAGGAGCGGCTGGGAAAAGATGGTAATTCCTATCATAAGTTGTAAAGTCGTTATGCTAAATGTGCAGATGGCAATAGGGACATAATGATGAGCTTTTTACAGAAAAGAGATAAGCATATGTAAGACAAAGGGAAGAAATTAACCAACATCAATTATGCTGCATCTCCTGGAATGCAGTTGAGAGTCATTCACGTCGGCGGCTGAATTAAATGCATCTTAAGGGCTTTATAACTATAAAAGATGAATAATCCCTTTATGGAATTGTGAAATGGTGTCAGCTTTCAGACTAAAGCAGGTCAGATCTCTGCCAGACACACCAAGAATTTGTTTTTTTCAAATAGGTCCAACATTCCTAAAAAGTGTGATATAATTATACCTGATTTTTTTTTTCTTATTTTTGTTCCACTTCAAATTCAAATTTTCGATGTGCCAAAACTTTAATTGTCCTGCTCAGTGTGAATTACGCTAGTCACCCTGAAAGTGCCGGGGTAGATTACAGAAAAAGTAGAAGGTTGTGGAGGAACTGGACCCTCACTGCGCTTCTGCTTCCTCCAGCCTTGATTTCAGTTAATGCTGCAATGATGGCTGGAAAGTCCTGTTTATATGTGACCCGGGGGTAATTACACTACATAGTGCGCAAGGTCACTTGGGAAAGGATGCATTTTCTGAAGTGGGACCTTCCCTCGGTGCAGCAGGAAGCCAGACAGACAGAAAATCATTCAAATGGCAATTCACTCAAGTCTAAAATCACTCAGCAGTCATCGCAGACTCTTCAGGCCTGACAGAGGAGCTGTCATATATTCACACAGGGACACTTTCAATAAATGAGTTAGGTGTGTGTATGTGTGTGTTCTTCTCCATACCGAGTATGGTTGGTTCTCTCGGCTTCAGAGGATTGTTGAAGGGTGCAGATGTAATTTTGAGGTTAGGTTAGGGTCGGGTTTAGGTTAGGGTTAGAATTAGGGGAGGAGGTGAGATAGTTAGGGTCAGAGGTTAGAGTTAGGGTTGAGGTTAGGGATTTGTGTATAAATGCAGAACTGTATTTACCTATATTTCACCTTTTATGACAGGAATACTAATCTGTTCTAATCCGGGCAGATAAAAGTTAACTATATAAGTTTTTATTAACACAGACAGAAACACACACATACACACACATACACACACACACACGGTACTGTGCTTGACCTTCATGCGCCGCTGGTTTAATCGGAGTTTCCATTTACGGTTCTTCTGTCATCACAGCTTCACCTTTTAACGACAAATATCTGAGACCTCATTTTATTAGCAAATCTCATTATGGTGTGTGTCGGTAATGTTCAGAGTGGATGGAGGGAAAGGTGAAGTAATTAAGAGGATAAGCACGCAGTAATTAATCTATTCATTTTGGCCATTCAGCTGCTGTGTGTGTGTGTGTGTGTGTGTGTGTGTGCGCACATGGGTGTGGGTTAAGGTGGTAAAAAGTAGAGAATATGTTTGAGCGTCCTCTCTTCTGTGTAAGTGGCGTTCAGGGCGGTTTAGACGCTGACCTGTCCTGACGTACGATATTGTTCCGCTGCCGGGATTTACCACAGAAAAGAGAAAATATCGACAGCGAGCAGGAAACAAGAGGTTTCATTACGAAGGCAAGACGGCCCGGGAGAAAAAAGCAAAAGCAGAAGAAAGAAAAGGAAAGAGTGTGACAGTGAGAGGAGAAATACATCAGCCCGTGGGGTTAAACAGAGAATCAGATGGGACAGAGAGACTGGACTAAGTTAAAGCCACATCCAAATACATCAAAGATACGAAGCAAAGACGGCTCGTGGATACGTCTCAGCCCTCTCACTGGCCTCTGGCTCAAAAAGACTCTTGGCTTCAAAACAACTATGTGCCAAGTGGTCCTTCTGCAGCAGGGATGCTTCTGCAGTTCCAAGAGCTGTTTGCCAGGAGAATTCTTCTTCTCCTGGCGTGAAAAGTCTAAAGAGCTGCAACGAAAAGCACGGGTCAAAAACGTGCACCTTCTGGATGAGTTCCTTGGCAACAGAGTGGATTATGGACCAACACGGGAGGAATTTTCTCAAAGGTTTATACCTCTCAGTGCATCTCCATGACTACAGGGTGCCAAAGCTCCTCAGGAAACCGGACCTAAGTCGATTAGCATATTGTGTGTGTTTTAGCCTTCTGGAGGCCTTATCGTGGGATTAATTGATGCCTCGTTTCAGAACACCTTGAAATGTGAATAAGCTTATCCAACCAATTTAGCTGATACCTTTTTAGACCATTGTGTCAAACTCCAAGGTGAAAGTAGAGTTTGTCGTTTTTGAAAAGGGAGCATTATTAGTTCCTGGGTAATGAGAAATAGCACTTTGTTTAGATAAAGGTGAGGAAAGAGACAATGAAGCCTGAGGAACCAGTCAAAGCTTCATTAAAAAGTAAAGTGCAGAGCAAGAATAAGTAGGGGAAAAAGGTCGGAAAAACATCAAATGAGAACTTCCTTGTTGCCACTGACTGCCGGCTCATCAGATCAAACTTTCCCCACTGTGAAATTAAGTGCCGGCTAAACTCATCACCTGCTGTTCCTGCATCAGCGTAGGTGCTGCAAATCACACCTGTGTCTCATCTGTCACCTCTGTGACAGTCTCTGTGACAACTGCCTAACTATAGGCTTGCAAAACAGCATCCATACATCCAGGATGTTGCTGTGTGCAGTTTGACACCGCATGAAATACCGGCACTTAAGGAGTGCAAACCTCAGCTCAAGTCTAAAGGTCTCTTCAAGAATACTCAGTTTAATTTGGCAGTTCTCGCTC
>CAAE01015023.1:143322-159034 GCA_000180735.1 Tetraodon nigroviridis | reverse complement strand
AGCAGGCGCCACCCACCTGGGATTACGGCCCCGCCACCATCGGATGACTGCTAGCAATCGTTATTTTATTTCACTGTCTGCTTCTCACGCAGAATCTCAATCGCTCTCCAGAGTGGCCGGAGGAGACTCCGAGGGGAAGGAGCGAAAGAGAGCTGAGCCGAGGTAACGAGGTGAAAAGAGAGTAAACAGGAAAAAAAAGGAAGAGATACGACAGAGGGCACACGTCTCTTATCCAGCAGCTCTCCAGCCAGCTGCTCTCTCGATCTCTCTGCAGCACGCGTGCCACCCTCTGCTCAAGTCAAGAGGGATGCTTCTGTGTAGTTAGCATTCCTCAGGCCTTTAAAATGAGGGAGCCAAGGGGCCGTAACATCGCAGATGTGGCCGCAGATGGGAGTCTGGGATGCTAAAACGCCCAATCTGCTTCATGAGCTTGGTCTGAGGTGTCATCAAAGCTGCACTGCAACACGTGCAAAGGTCAAGAGTCAATCGGGAACGTAGTATAGCTGTCAGAGTTAGTAAAATCCCCCACGATGTCACCGTCACAGCTGAATAAATCAGACTGTAATGGCAGAAGTCGATAAAGAGGAGGGAGCAGTAACATTGATCAGAATAAAACTGTTAGCGTAAACACTCGTCTGCATCACTTTAACTTCTCTGGGTTGACACAGGACACAAGCCATTATTCTTGGATTCCTGTGAAAAGCAGTACAGATCAAAACCAGCAGAGAGCCCACAGAATCATAAATGAGGAGGGTCAGAGAGGACGAGCGCAGGCTGAACCAGGGGTTGCCTGTTTAAACTCCAGCTGCCAGCAGAACACATCACCCACAGAGATTCATCTGGAGACGCCAATGCATCATTTACTCTTCACACAAATGATGCCAACACCAGAAAATAAATAAAGGTCCCATTATTCCAAGTCTAACCTACAACATTTGGGGACTGTGTCAAACGTCAGGGAGAAAAATTTCATTTTCAAAAGTTTGGACCACTGAACAGATGATAAATAACAGCCTCCTCATCTCTTTGAAGGCGACAAGAACATTGAGTAATTTGCTAATTGGCGACATTAGAAAACACAGGCGTCAGACATGCATACATTTATCTCATGGCCTCGTTAAGGAGTAATATATTAAAGCTGTGATCAATCTTAATGAATCTATTATTCTGATTAACTAGTAGAAACATTTTTCTATCCAGACGATGATCTAGAAGCATGCTATACATTGCATGAGCTGTAAGACGTGTTCCACAAAGAAGCCCATACTCTAAAAACGGATCTCTTTTGAATTTATTTCTATTCAGACTGAAGGACCAATTCCATTCAAGGTTTCGAGCATTGCATGTCATTAGGTTTATCTTTGCAGCGCTAGCGTGTTCCAAACGTGTCAGAAGATCGACAACCATCACAATTCAATATTGGTAAAAGGAAGTTTCAGCATGAGATCATCTGGTGAAAGCAGGCAGGAATCTTTCAATATCATTTCGAGGGAGATCACGGAAATAAGGCTTAGCACCGGGAGGGCGGTTAGCTCGTGCAAGTTGGGTCAATTTAACAAAAAAGGAGCAAATTAAATGATTGAAATGCAAATGATTTCCCCACGGGGCTGCGCTCCAGAGTGAACTCGCCATGCAGATGTGAGCCATGTCTGAACCAACGCAGAAAAGAGAAGAGCACAGTGCCGCTTTTTGTGCTTGCGTCTACATATTGTGCGCGTGCCTGTGCGTGTGCATTTTCAAAGGGAACAGATAACACTATACATTATTACACTTCACACCCATCCCTATGGGTGATAGCACTGTTCATGTTTTATATCAAAAGAAAAACAGCACTTTGGACGGCCCTTACAGAGAAATGGAATTAATTGGAAAAGATGGCTTTAGAAATCCATTTTTCCGGCTGTTTGCTCTGGGTCTCACTCTCCGTTTTGCTGTCGCAGTTTCTTTCTCTTATTATCGGTTGTAGGTTTAAATGTTGCTTGTAATAGTGTTATTCTGGAAAAAAGCACCACCCCAGAAGAGTCACCAGTGCATGACCAGCAGCGAACTATCTAGTCTCTGGGAAAGGGAAGGAAACATTAGGTACTTTATGTTTGGTGCTACGAGAAATCTGAAGCAACCAATGCTAAATCCTCCTTTTTGGTGCCTGGTTCCCTCTCCCATCTTATTCCAGAATTTTTTTTTTTTTTTTTATTTTCTACATGTGTGAAAATTGTATGTCATCCGATCTGCTCACACACACACACACACACACTCACACACACACACAAAGTAAAGTAAAGCAGATGGTTTATTGTTCCTGCTCCATCTTGTGTTTATGTTTGGCTGCTGCTGCTGGGGCCAAACGTCGCCCAAGAGGCAAAGGCTGATTGGTAATTTGAAGCCATTTTGTTCTGGTTTGTAAGGACACATGTTGTAACCCTAAACAAAAGTGTTTTTGTGACCCTTGTTCTGTAGGTAGGTGTGTTTTGGGATGACATCTGCATAGCTGTTGATTTATCAATTTTGCCTGTTTATTACTGGTTCTCGAGCTATGTTACTCACAGCAACCATGGAAAACAGTCCTAGGTTTGGAAGCTATTGTACCACACAGCGGCTCGTTATTTCACTTCCTCCGACAACAGAAAAACTACTACTTAACTAAAGTGTGCCACCTGGTGTAAATGGAGCTAAACTCTCAACCCGTACTATATCATCATACTAGTAAATTTATGCTTTTTTGTTTGTTTGTTTACTCTCTTATTACTAAGGAGCTCTGATGAGGCAACTACCGCAGCGGTTAACATGTACCCAAACACAGGCTGTGGTGCCATCTTGACAAATTAGCCCAAATTGTACCCACACTGATTGTTGGCCCTTCAGAGTCTGGCTAACCTGCTGCATCATCAGTTGTAAACAGGTTTTCCCCTTGGAGATTTTTTTCTGCCTATTTCCCTCCAAGGATCCAATTCAGAGCAATCAGTAAAGTTCTAAACTGCAGCAGGGCAAGTGTGGAGACGGGTGATAAATCTCTGACCTTATTTGGAGTAAGCGCATGTTTACCTCAACAGCGTCTGCTGAATTCCCCGATGCACTCCTGGAGTAGCTGAGCTAATATTGCTGCTCCGGATGTTTGTACAATACTGTATGCAGAAATTTGACATTGACATTATTACAGGAATGCCTGTTTCTCCTCTCCTCCCTCGCTCCTCTGAGCCTCATCAGCACTTTTGCTTCCTTTTCACGGCTAAAAAGTAGGAGAAACCTGACGGAGTACAGCAAAAATTCTTGGAGCTTATTTAGTTGCTACACTCAGCTCCTGCATGTAGATCAATACCAGCTGTGCAAAGTACAAGATTTACAAAAGCAAACAGGAAGCAAAGGCTGCGTCTGAACATGTTTGTGTGCTTGAAAATTTATGAAGTTCTCCTTCTGCTCCAAAGGGAAAAGGTACTCTATTTTTTTCCACACACACAGCACACTTCAGCCAGTCTACGTGCTGGTTGTTTAAAATGTGGTGATGGATTAGGTTATTTGTTAATACAGTATCTGACCTTTCCTTGTGGGAAAATGGCAAACATTAATAATAGCAAACCGCTATAAGCTGTGGAATTTTAGCCCAAGCTCCTTCTGCATGCCATTCTTTCTCTTCCCTCAAAATTAAACATTTCCTCTCTGAAAGGAATAATAAATTTGATGCACATTATGAAGACAAACAGGGCTTTTCTTTCCTGCATACCAAACAAGCACTTTTACGCCCAACCAAGTATGTTCGGTTGTGTTTGTAGTTGCGGCTATTTTTCCATCTGCTCCAGCCATTGAACAGTGTGCCATTTGGCTGCACTTTCTCTGGAACTAGTATGTTTTCCAGCTGATCAAAAAAGGTCAACCCAACTGAAGAGTAGGGAAGTAAATCTCAGCCTTGGAATGACAGCTGTAACCAAGCTAATGACCTGTAAAAAAAAACCCCTTTCTGACAGACGGGTGCTAGCCTGCAAATCCTGGATCACTTACATACAGCGCAGCTATCGCAGCCTAGCCTTTTAGCATGAAAATAACATGATAATGAGCATTATGAGGAGCATGTGTGTGGTCACTTCTTACACAGGGAATTCAGCTACCAGCAACTGCAACATCTGACCGCATTCTCAGCACTTTTCCCTTGACCCTGCCTATGGCCCATGTCGATCATCTCTCCACGCACGGTTAAGGCTCCAGCGCGTTTCTGAACCTCCAGTTGACAGCAATTGTAGCTGAGTTGCCTATATTTAATTTTAACACTGTCATTTTCAATATTTCACACCACGCCACCCTCCTACCCCACACGTCCATCAGAATATCCCATCGTGATCTTTCTGACATTTTTCATTGGGAGCGAATTCCCATTTTGTTGCAGAAAATGAGATGAGTCTTCTCTCTTTGGAAAAGGTTGCAGAAAATGAGATGAGATTCTCTCTTTGGAATCAGACACACTGTAGGCAGCAGGTTCTGCTCCTGTGTTTTTGCTTTGATCTTTTATTCAAATGCTACTGTCTTTTTCTTCTTAGTATCTGACTAAGAGCAAACTGCAAAAAAAAAAAAAAATCTCCTCATGGGAGCTAAGTTTCATTGGCGGTCATGATAAAAATACAATAAATACAGCATGGTCCTGGCTCAGCAGTACATATAATGACTGGCTGAGCACTAACAATGCTTCTAACAAGGTACGCAGCCCTGCTGCTGTCTGACTGTTTTATCTCTTTTGACAGACCTCTCCTTTCTCCTTGCTTTCCTCTGTTCTGCTAACTGACTGAGCTCTTTGGAGTTTCGCTGGCTTTTATACAGCATCTTGTTAGGACAAATGATCACATAAATCTTCCAATTATTGTGATTCACTGAAGAGTTTGGAGGACATCTCGGAGGTCTCGTCCCCATGGATATTGTTGATGAGCAAAAGGAACTAAACCAACTTTTGGTCTCTTGTCTCTGTGATCAGTTCAGAGTCGCTCGTAAATATATATTCTAAACATCGTGGATGAGTTTGGTGCTGTTTTTTAGGTGCTGTCTGTTTGCCCACAGCCACATCACTGTCACGTCAGGAACATTAAAGCCAAAATATTTTTGCAAAGTAAGAAAAACACAACAATGTGCTATTAAAGATAGTAACTCCTGCAGCAATTAGTGCAAAACTCTCATCACCCAACCCAAGAAGACCCAGACCGATAAAGACTGGTCAAACCGGTGGCTGGAATCAATGTTACTGCTACTGTGAAATGTTCCTGCTAATTTGTGTGAAGCAGCTGATGCACAGCATCAATAACAATTACTTGTCTCAAGAAGTTTCACAGAACCCAGAGCCTGAATTCCCCACTTTATTTTTGACGAATGGTGCCCCTCTGAGAGGGGCGGCACAGACCATTATCCCTAAGGTTAGAGGTTGAAAAAAAAAAAAAAAAAGAAAAAAGCAGTAGATGATGAGCTTCAGGATTCCCAGCGGTGTAGCACAGCGAAAAGAAATAATTATAAAGCCAGACAGACAAGAGGGTGAGCGAGAGCATGTCATGGGTGCAAAATGTGAGCACAGAGTGAAAGCTCAGCAGGAAGGGATGGTGGTGAGCACCTGGGGACGTCATGAAATCGGAGACATGGAAGAAACAGAAACACGATAGGCTTTTGGTTGCCTGTGCCTCAACGAGGCTGTGAAAATAATACACACTCTGCTCTTCCACACACACGGACATATGCTCTTGGAGATGGACTTGCGACAAAGGATGCTGGGAAAACCGGCAAACATTAAATATGAGGCTGGTGGGGACAACAGCAAGAGCAGAAGACTGAAAAGCCAAGGGTGGATTGCAGCCTGTGGCCCGTTTTGTGTTTGCATTACTGTGAATGTTTTCAGATTTGCGTCTGTCAGCCGTGATTGAGTGCGTGCAACCGTCGCCCCGACAGCATGCTGCACGTGTGTGTATGTGCACACCCACGGATAAAGAGTCTGCAGCTCCACAGTGTCTTGTCCTCTCCTGCAGGTTAGCATATTAATTAGCGTGGAAAGTGAGGGAGAAAGATTTGGAAGAGAAGAGCAGTAGATTTTTTTTTTGTTTTGTTTTTGACTCAGCGCAAAAGTGAGGGGTCTAAGTGGGGGGGCATCGGGAGGGGGAGACAGACTGCGGGAGATGGGAGATGGGGAAGTACTAAAACAAAGATCGAGGCACAGAGCACCAATTCAGGGCTCTTGTGCTTTGATTTTCTTATCTTTTCAACTGAGCTTGTGTAAGAGTACCACTTTTTTCCTCCTCCAAGATAAGAAAAACAAAATTTCCCCATTGTTGAATTTTCCAAATAGAATCTGCAGCAGAGATTCTAGATGCAGAACTCGAGACAGCCATCTGTTAGGAACGCCAAACCCCCCCCCGCTCTGTATCACATGATAGAAAGTGTTTAGAAAGGCACTTTCCTTGCAGGCCTTGAGGTTTTCTGCAGATAAAACAGATCACAAATTAATTGCAACATTTCTACTTCAGGGGGATTCCTCAGACCACCCCGGTGTAGCAGGAAATTGTTGCTTTAATCTGCTTTTGGTTTCATTTTCCTTTAAGAATTTAACAGAATCGACTTTCTCAGTTCCTTTGAACTGTATTATAGACCATACTCCTGTTTCATGTGCATAAATCTGTGCTGTGAAAAGTCCTTTTGAAAGCTTCTCACCCCTCAGCCAGAGTGCTGATGGCTGTCTTGTTTTCCTGCCCTCTCTTGCTTTAATTCCAAAATTCTGCTGGCCAAGATGAGCGCACATCCTAGTGCTTCCAGCTGATCTGTCCAGGCTTGAACAGCCGGCTGGAGCTGGCTGCCTGGCTCTGCTAATAATGTGACCCGGTAATCACTCATCCCAGCCTTGACTCTCCTCCCTCCTGGCTCCGAAAAATATTAGAATGACCTCCCAACCTCGGCCAGGGCCAAAGTGTAACTCAACCGAAGCTGAAAATTAATCTCCTCAGGACATTTAAAGTCCTCTTTAAATTACAGCCTCTCATCATCTTTCAGAAATACACGACTGCCAAACTTCCACCTGCTCTCATTCCTATGTCTCTGTTATTGCTCCAAATCATGCGTGTGCTGATGCAAATAGAGAAGTTATTTCCATCCACTTGTCACTTTTAAGTTGCTCCAGGTCAGAGAAGTCTGTATTAAATGACATTTAAAATGCAATGACTCATTTTGACTTTCGCAGTTGCATAAATATTCTGTGTCTTCTTTAAATTGTGTTCTTTAAAATCATTTACAATTCTAAGACAGGTAAATTAATTTTGCATTTTGCAAATATCAGCATAATATGAAATGTTAATTGAAAGAAGGAACCAAGGAGTTGTTCATTGATCAGGTGATAATCCCTGAGAGTCAAACCAAACACCACTGATTGCTGACCCACATTGTGGAAGCACTTTTATCCATTTCAGTCAGCTGATAAGTTTGAGTGATAAATCTTAGAAATTCCAGCTGGTATTCCAGCACATTTTGGTGTTACATGGTGTTTCTGAACACAGCTGTGCTACTGGCTTTAGCCACAGCTACCCGTGATTGATATTCACACCAACTTAAGCATCAACGGCTGGGAACCTTGAGGGGACCTTGAAGACAAATCCTGTTTTCTTTTTCTCACAAGTGGAGCCGATACGGTTTGGCTCTCCACGGTACAAATCTGTCAATCTCAAAGATGAAATGTTTGTCTGAAGTCTGAGATCTGGACATGCTGCTGAGGTAAATGTAATGTCAGACAACTGCCTGCTTAGAATATAATGTGTCGGAAATAACAGGCACGGTATCCTAAAGTTATTGTGGAATGGAAGATAAGCTCTGCCACATAAAAAAGGGCTGCAAGCCTAGAAGCAGACCCCATACCATGTGACTTTAGAGCTGGGGAAGGTCAGCTCACTTAGCCTGGTGGCAGTAATCAGTGCATGCTCAGTTAATTTTGTGAGAGATATTTCTGGCTGTCCAAAAAAACAAACGGCCTGTAGCTGTACCATGGTTCTACTTGTGAAGTGAGCACACAAAATGGCGCTCCATTAGACGCATATAACAAACATGGAGACATCTGAATCATCCTATAAACACGTAAAACAGAGACGTTTCCCTCCGTTTCTTCATCTTCTGTAATGATTCCTTGACTAAAATGGTAATTACATCCAAAAAAGAGAACCGGCTGCAAATATAAACCAGCAATTAGCATGTATCATCATCATCCCGACCATTAGCAGCAGAAGGAGGGTTATTTACCAAATGCTGAGATGCTCATCAGTTGTTTATTCAGGGCCAGAGAGCATTCACAGGCATATATATTCTCAAAAAACAGCACAATTATTGTAAGCAAAAAGGCTGCAAAAGCAGCCTTAAGACTTTATGAACATAACCACACAGATGTACTTTTTTTTCAACCCTTTTAAGCTATTTTATGCTCCGATGACACTACAATCCCCTTCTAAGTGTGATTTTTTTTTGCTCACGGCTCTGTGGAGACTGGAAACTCTTGGGATAGACAGGTAGGATGAGTGTCACTCCCCTCCTCCATCCTCGACTGAGCAACCTCTCAGCTCTTTTGCTTTTGTTGCGTTCTATCAAAGCTGAAAGGTCAGGCTTTACCTGCTTCATTGAATTTAAAATCATCCTGTGATTTTGGATTTTTGTCATTTTGGGACCTTTCCTACCATGAGAATAATGCTGGGAGTCAGTCAGACAAACAACAACAGAGGAAGATGCTTTGAACGTGGAAGCTTTCTTCCATGACCCCCAGATGCTGATGTGGTCTTACCTTGCTGTACAAAAGATCCGTAAACGAACCACATGGAGTTGTACAGAGTTGTGGAGGACATGGATCCCATGGGAAGCCGGGGCGGGTTGAGCCAGTTCAGCAGGTACACCAGGATACCAATGAGCAGCACGGTGCCCGCGATGCACGCCCACAGTGACAGGTCGAAGGGTGCCAGGCAGGCAAACATGTCCACCGTGCGCTCGGCTTTGCGCAGCAGAACGCCCACGGAATAGTCCATGTAGCGCGTGGTGAAGTCCACGACGCTCTCTCGCTCAGGGGTGATGGTCAGAGCAGAGAGTCCCACGTCAGCTCGCTGCGAGAATCACAGAGAGAAGCTGAGGTTGTTACTGCTGGCTGTGGCACAACACAAAAACACACTTTTGTTTAAAGAGAAGCAACAGTGGCAAACTGCTGCATTCAAACATTACCAACTGGACATTACAAGGATTTCAAAACCTCTGTAGTGCAATTTAGAATGTCGGCGCTGCCCTCATCCACCCCATGTTTAAGGTTTGAATAATTCATTCGTTATGCCATTGATCTGCAGCTGTGCCAAGATATAAAGCCTTTACCCTCACAAGGAATTCTTCAGATTTTTAAAAAGACAACTAATGGTTGCCTTAATTATTCAAGACTTTAGACTGGGAATATAAACTGTCAGTGAGTGTGTCTGCCAAAAGAAATTGGCCCAACTCAGCTTAAATGCAAACACAATGAAGGCTAATTAAAATATTGCCGCTCTCCAGTGCCTGGCTAGCAGCTGCGGCGTATATTTGTACCAAAAATTCTGCCGTATGTTTCAGTGTGTCTTTAAATATCTACAGATAAGTATACACGCAATTACATTTCTCATGTCATGAATGAGTTTTTTTTTTAATCTTTGTTAGAAATTGAAAAAAAAGGGAGTAAATAAGAGACAACAGTGCTTGTTTAATGGTCAAGTGTTAAATCTTGTAGCAACTGTAAGAGCAATGATTACACACACAGATTTGCATAAAATTGCATTTAATTCGATGTGGGCAAAAAAGAAGAGAAAAAAGAAAAAGAAAACCTAATTTCACAGTCGAGTGAAGAAACAAAGTGCTTAAATATGCAGAAACTGTCACTTACACTGCTTTCGGAAAAGACTGGGCTAAACCCTGCAGGATACCTTTTTGTTTACGCAAAAGTGTGCGTGCACATATGCACGCGTGTGTCTGTGACTGCTACGGTCAGTCAACACAAAAGATTCCAGAGGGCAAACTGGCAAATAATTATCTGGTGTAATTGGGTTTTGGAGAAATCAACCTTGCTGCTGACTGATGGGAAAAGCAAAATGACATGCACGTTTATTTACAGCCTGGGCTTGTCTGCTTGCAATTAAATATGCATTCGGCTCAAAGCTTTTCTCCATCATCCTGAGAGCTTCTGCATTTGTGGACTGAATAAAAATCCTCAAACCAAGTGAGGGTGCAGAAGGTCGAGGGGAAAGGGCAGCCATCATACAGCACGGCAACTTGAAGTGAAGCCAAAAGTTCAAGCAAAGACAAAAACTTTCAAACTTGTTGACAATATGATGGAATCATATCGAGGTCGCAAGGCAACAACATTGCTGGATGTATTTTGATCTTGATAGGTGTATCAATCGGTCGAGCTTCTTTTGCTCTGGTGGCTGCAGTAGCTAAAAGCTTACTGGCTAACGACACAAATGTCACCTTAAAGTGGCTGTTGTGGGTTTAAACACTTCAGCAGTGAATATGACCTGAATCCAAGGACATGACGTCCCTTTATTGCCATCCAAGCTGTTGCTGGGTTGCATCAAATACAGTTTTTTTAGGGAGAATAGAACTGCATGACTGTAAAACAGAAAATAACGACTGGTTGGATATAATCTTTAAATCCTACAGTCTCAGGAATATTAATTGTTTTATGTAAAACTTGTAGTTGTCCCTCAAGATTTGTTAAGGATATTTCCTCTCTAAAAGTGTAGAATCGCCTGTCTGTAAGGGAGAATATGCTGGAAGGAGCGGTGAAGCACTTCTGCAGGTGCAGCTGTGATGTTTGAATATAAAACATCCCTCCGGCTGCAGAGTGTGACTGGATTTAAAGAATCTGTCTGGGCCTGTGGGGCTTTTCTTCTGTGTGAATTAGTTGTAATAAGGTCTGGTGGTCATTTACTTTAACAAATCAATGCTGCAAATACATTTCTTTATCACTCAAAATCTAATTTCCAAAGTGCCGACCAGCTTAATTGACTTTCTTTATCGGTCTTAGGACAACAGACCTGCATTGTTCTCACTGCTTTATGCACTTGTTTTAATTGATTGTGATTGTCTCAGTTTCTTACCTTGGAAACCAGTTCACCGATCAATCCGTTCCACTGCCCATCGGGCTGCAAACTGCCGTATTTGTGATCTGGAGCGACATAGATTTCATACTTGAAGCCCAAGTAGTTGGACAGCGCATCCAGCACGTCAATGGAGTAGCCCTGGTATTTCTTTGGTTTTCCCAGGACGTTCTCTGACACCATCACAAATGGCTCCTCCTGGAAGGCAAAGAGCGGCGTGTCAGGGGGACAGTTCAGCTGCCGATCAATACGCACGTCATTCAGGCATTTAATCAGCCACAAGTGGCCATTCTGGCCCCAGGGGTGGGTAAAGTAATGTCCTGGGGAGCTCACAGTGTTACAGCAACATCGGGATGCATAGAAGCCCACAGTAACACAGTAACAACCACACTAGATCGAGGGATGGGTGGATGAATGGATGGAGCCACCCTCCAAGCCATACATTCCCTGCTATGAACAACGTTTAGGCTGCAGCACCTTTGCTCATTTGTCTCTCTTTATTAGCCCCAGGCGATAATGATGTGCTGTAGAATGTTCCGTACTTCCTCACCTTTTCAGACAGCTGTTCCTTCAAACTTTCCCCTCCTGCAGAATCTTCACACTTTATCGACACCTACTGTGAATTTCTTTCCAATCACATGAAAGGTGTTGGGCTTCACATAAAAAAAGTTCTGCCTGGATGAAATGTCAGGGACAAGCTGGAAAAATTCCCACACTAAAACCCCCCCCCAAAAAACCCTGCTGTTCTCTTTTTGGTTTTCTCCCCCTCATTTCTGATGGCAGAGGAATTTAGAAACTTTTTAGATCCATCTACCTGACTCCTGCTTAGTCCTAAGGGCTGTGCGGGGATTTGCTAAAGCAGTCAGTGGTGGAGAGGCAAGAAATGACACTGGACTGGCCAGTCAGATGGGAGGTTTAGGGGGCCTTTAAAAACATCCAGGAGAGTTGAAAAATCGAGTTAGCAAAGAGTTAGAGAGAGTACATGTTTAAATCTGAATAATTCATCAGTTTTCCTGCTTTTCTTTTTTGTCTCCTCTTTACTAAATCCCTATTGATGAGTGAAATGTTTTAGGCCCGTGTGTCTTGCAGATTTATGAGCACCTGTATGTTATTGACCTGACTCAATGCCTGCACATTAAGCACACACACACTGGCTGTGCTATGCATTAACTTGCTGGGTCCTAATCCTTGCTAGCCCCTAGTTCAATAAGCTATTAGGCAGTGAGTGGACATGAATGCCAAATCTCTGCCTCGCCACAAGCATCCATCATTCAAGGCAGGAACACACACACACACACACACATGCACGCACACACGCAGCTAAAGCACTAAATTCAGCAGAGATTTTTTCCCAAGATGACAAATGGCTAAACCTGTTGTTCTCATTAGGAATAAACGTGTCATTTATAGCTCAAAAGTTGTTGGATGTTCATATTTGAAACTAATTTGCAAGGTAACTCATGCATCAATTATCTATAATAGGTTTTTTCCATTAAATTGGTTCTGCGGGTAAAATTATCAGTGTTTCATCCGGAATAGTTTTGCCTGCATAAAGACGTGAATTTCATGCCTCTGGACAGCATAGCAATAAAAGAGTATCCCACGGCCAACTACCTCTCTTAGCTGAGAATTAGGATCTATAAATTTGATCGACACATTAGTACGCATTGATCTGCTCTCTGCAGGTAATCCTGATCTCCCAGAAAATGTTGCTTCCACTGGTATTATTAATTTCTCTCTCTCTCTCTCTCACACACACACAGAGTAACATGTTTTAAACATGCGCGCACACATGTGGATGAGCACGCTTTCCCTCCTACACAGACTTATATTAATAGCAGGCAGAGGAGATGCATCCTTGTGTGTGTCTGTGTTTTCTGTGTGAGGTAGATTGGTTAGAAATGTGTGAAAGCACATTTAGTGAGAGCTGGCCAGGCAGAAGTGAATAAATGAAGCTCCTTGTTTCTGGCCCTTGTCTTCAAGCCAACCGATGGATCCAGCTTAGCGCATTTTTCTTTCACAATGTCATCTACTCATGCTCGCGCTATATCGCTGTGACAGTTTTTCTTTTTCTTTTTCACCTCGGCACAAATATCATTGTTCCACCGTCAGATGGGACAGACACCTGGTTTTGGCTACAAGGAAGAGCCAGTCACATAAATCCGAAACAAATTGACGTAACGGAGGTTGAAAAGAAGACCGATTCATAAAATCTGGGTACAGAAGCTGTTCTGGTTTACCCGTGAAATACTGTGCATCCATTGGAACACTTCATTTAGCACTTCCTTTAGGGATTAAGGGTTGAGCTGCTGGACTCAATCAATAGTTTTCAGACTAGTCACAAAGATCATCCAATAGGTGTAAAACATCCCTTTGGACAGGTTTAACACACTGGTTGAACAATAATTACGTGCATACGGCCATCTACATAATTATCAATAACCAGTCTGCTAATTAATTGCATTGATTGTGAGTGATTGGACCACAAAGTGGCATGATCTCATCACTAATTCATTTATCAATAACCATCCTTCAGGCCTGCCTACTGAAACAAATGAAATGACTTTTTTTTGTATCACACACAGTTCAACCAGCAGGGGTGCGAAACCTGGTTTAAGGAAAAAGATCCCTTCCTGTCTGTGAATGTCATGTATTATCTCTTTGTTCTTCTCCTTCTTTGTGTCGCACTTCAAACACCAGGATATGAAGAATTTAGTGCAGTGAATCTTTAAAGTACTCATGGGGTGAACTCAAATCAGTGCTGTAGGCAAGACCCACGAAAACAGACCTCTGCTGTCATTTGTGGCGGTTACCATCTAATCACTGACGATCAAAATGGAAACCTTTTTTTTTTCACCTTTTCCCTCTTGTTAATGTTTGGCAATTTTGTTTCCCTCAGTTTAACTCTGGATAACAAAATCCCCTGTTAGCTTAACTCACCAGGACGGTGACAACTCGCAGCACAACGCCGCGCATGTTATTCTCCAGTTTTCTGTCGGTCAGTGTTCCGTTCAGGCCATGGAGAGGGTCCCAGGTAGCCAACTGCAATAGAACAAACACACACAGAGAAATGAAATAAGCACAAGAGTGAAGGTGCAATAAGAAAATGCTGCAGCAAAGGACGACGGCTGCCCTGCTCTGTTCCGGGCAGCACTTTGCAACATGATAATGAGCATGCTTTTTAAGAATGCTCGAACATGGCTTTTCTTTCCAGCTGATGGCCATGTTTCCAAAGAAGGAGATTGGAACCATATAATTTAGCACATTAAGCTAGTGTGTTCTGGTGCTGAAATGACGTGCAGTTGTTCAGATGGTGCGCGCTGAAAAACACTTGCACAGGTGGCTCACAGAGGTTATAGTTTTCTCTTATGTGACGGTAAAGACGAAATCCAGAGAAACAAAAGCAAGATAAGACTTCAGAGAGCTGCGTTTGCACGTTCTCCGTTCCATTATTCATCTATTCCACACTTGACCTTTTTGCTGCAGCGATGCTAATTTGAGGAGAACGGAACTTTGACAGACATCTTGGTGGGGCGTTCCCACGTCCCTCACATGTGGAGTCAGTGTTAACAGGCTCCAATACGATTTTATTTAACAGCTGAGCTAAATCACGAGTGAAATTAGTCAGGACTTGTTTTTTCTTGTGTTCCTCTGTATTGTCACTGGAATTGCTTTCCGCAGTTACGCAACGCTCTGAATAATTGATTTCCCCAATTTCATGACACAAAAATAACTCTTCCTGAGAATGATCGGTACCAGCCAATCAGAAAGCATCTGTCAGGACGCAGCAGAGCTCTTCAGCCTCAGACTCCCGCAGCGTTAACATGCAGGATTTCTTTTGCTTAGGGGAGCAAGGATAATACGTTAGAAAGAAAATTCATGAGTGCGTAATAAAAAAAATGGATTTTAAAACGTGCGATTTAAGCTGCATGTCCCACAGCCTTCAAGCGCAGCTCGGAAGCAGCACATTAATCACCCGAGAACTTTGGAGGCCATCAATCATTGGGTAGATGCCTTTGTTTGCGGCTGTAGCATGCAGATTATGCATTTAAGGCTGCGTTTAATTTTTCTTTGCTTGGAATGGCTGTGCTGCACTCGGGGTTTGAGTGATGTCTGCTCCCCTGAAGGACATGAGCGGACAGAAGACCTGGAGACCGAATATCTCGAGGACAATCGACACTCCATCTTGGATCAAGGATTACAGCTCAATCAATGAAATGGTAGTTTCACAGTCTCCTTTTTACAAAGCAAATATACTTTTACACCAAAAGGCATCCAAATCCTGAAACTGCTGTGAAAAGTTGAGAGAGAAAGAGAAAAACAGGGACAGAGAGAGAGAAAAAACAACAAATAAGCTCTGCTAACATCAAAATACCAGTGGCTCCACTCTAAATTTACATTGTTTTAACGGTTAAGTGACTGTATGTGTGTGTTTGAGAGAGAGAGAGAGAGAGAGAGAGAGAGAGAGTTAGAAGCTGGTAGCCTGGTTAGCAGCCACTGCCTCTGCTTATCTCTACAGCTCCAGATAAGGCCTCGTTTCCCCCTCTGATAGAATGAGAGGAATGCACATGAATGCATGTGGGTGTGCATGTGGGCGTGCATGTGCAGGTGCGCATGTG
>CAAE01015023.1:120649-132139 GCA_000180735.1 Tetraodon nigroviridis | reverse complement strand
ATCTCATCATCTCACTGCTTTCTTTTTTCCGACTTTGCCCTCCTAAATTTGCTATGCCTTTAGATCTTCGTCCCTATCCCCTGCATCGCTTTAATGGTTCTGTTTTCCCTGATATCTCGGCAGTACTTTCATCTCTTTTCCTCCACTGGCGATTTTCCTCCAGAAGAGACAGAGCCAGACAAGGCCTCCCTGTACAAAGCTTGTGGACATTGCCAGTTGCCTTACAAGTGTGCCTTTCTTTTTTATTTTGCTTTAACTCTTCCCACTCTTCATTACCACTTTTACTATATTTGACGTGGCATAGCTTTTTACACTATTTTCACCTGTTTTAAGAGGCTGCCTCTCCTGTTGCGTTCCACTGTGGGTCACTGTGCTACGCATTAATCCATCCATCAATCAGTTACTCCCAATCTTGCCATTTATTGCTCCTGTCCTTTACTCTGTGAGACCTTGTAGTTTTCAGATAGCACTGATGCCAGAGTTACTTTTATGAAAAGACCACCAAAGACCAATCAGTGCTTTTTTGCTGTAATACCACTCGGCCTCCTGAAATGGAAGCAGTTTCGGGTGAATTGTCCAACTCAGAGAAGAGCTAAACGAGACTTTTATTACACTGCACAAAATCTATATTACTTGGACTTCTACATTAGCATAAGCAGAACCTAAAAAGTGTTTAATTACCTAAGTTTTTAACCTGAGTTTATTACTTTATCGCAGTCTTTTATTGGAGAATAATTATGAGGCCTCAAGCACAATTTTAAGTCACTCCTGTATGTATCATCTTTTTTCAGTCAATGGGAAAAAAAACCCCAACTTCTTGCTTGAAAAAGGCTGATAGATTAGCGACTGGCTGTGGATGTTCCATAAACTCCTTTCTCTTTGCTAATCAGTTAATACTGGCTGCGTTTTGTGGGCCAGCAGTTTGAATTTAGACTAAAGATGGCGAAATCACACCGAAAACAAAATGGGCTTTTGGTGTTTTGTACCGTGTGTGATGCAGGTGAATAAAGCTTCCTCCTGAAACCATCTTCTTTTTTTCAGCACGGAAGATGCACAGTGAGTTCCGGGAATCTAATCTTCTCTTTTTGGGTAATCCTTGATCAGATTAGAACACAGCATCCTTTTTCAAATGCATCTTGCTCCTGTATATGCGAAGCATACTTACAAGAATTTTCATCTTTGGATTCTCCTGACTGACTTTCTATTTGTTCCTACTCACCGACTATCCAGCCTTTAACTGCCCTGTCGAGCGTTTTCTTCCCTTTGCACCTTTTAAAAGGGGGCAGCTGCAGATGCGCTGGTGCGCTTCTCTGTTGCAAATAATTCTTTTTTTTAACAACATGTGACGAGAATAAAGAAAAAAAATGTACTGTGAAAAAGAGGCTTTTCTTCTCCATTGTCACCCAGGACCACTGCTGCTGTGCAAAGCGTCAAAGGCACGTGCACATGTTTGATAAAAATTGTGCTCTTGATCAAATGGTCAATTAACCATATCTATTATCAGACAATCATAATCTTGCTACAATTTGTATCTAGTTAGTAGAGTAAACATGAAGGGTTAATCTTATTCACCACACAGTGCCCAAACATGAAAGTCTGAGAACCTTCATGGTTTTAATAACTAAACAGCTTGAGGAGATTTCTATTATTACTACGTTCCATTGATTTCTGTTTTAAAGGCCACATAAACTATCAATAAAAACCTATATTTTATCTTCGGTAATTTTTAACACACGACAGGCATCCAAACAAGCCAAACACTTTTAAAATGAATCACTTGGATCTAACCTTTTACCGCTGGGCCTCAGGCCACTCGTGGCTACAATCACAAGAGCATGTATCATCTTAATGTCAACAGAGCTGTTAACACAAACTGTTAACAAATCCAAACAATGAAGTGCAGCTCTTGCTGGATAATGGAATAGCTACTTGTCATTCACATTATTGTGAATATCTGATACTACGGATATCTAAAATGGCCATTAAAGAAGAGGAAGGAAGCAGAAAAGAAAGATGAATACAAAAGGGGAGAAATAATAGAGAGAAAACACATGTTCTGAGCATCCATGGCGCACCAGTAGAGCTGAAAATAGGGATAGGACACTTGCACGCGGGCTTCATTTGAAAGGACACACTTGACTGTCTGTTCTGTATAGAACTCTCTTTGAGTAAAACAAGGCCTTTTGGGAACAGTACTATCATCTTAAAAAAGACCCCCCCCCACATCCACCCCCTCTATATTCACCACCCTTTCCCTCTCTTTTTCCCATCTCATCTGAGGGTTAGAGGCAACTTGAAACAATGGTGGGATCTCGAGAGGTGCTGAATCATTAGCCACAGAGGTCCTGCTTGGATTACAATGAAACTTGTCTGGGCTTCCTAGCAAAGCTTTACTTCCATTATGTTCAGAAATCTGTAAGAAAAAAAAAAAAAAAGTATTCCTCTTTTTCCTCAATTTTTTTCTCCTTTAAAATTCTAGGTTGTTTCCAGGCCTGTAGAAAGATTAAGATCATTAGTCAAAACCAAACATCCCTTTAATGTCAGCAATTGGCTGGTAGACATGACATACTCAATATGCATCAAGCAACATGGGAGCTTCTAGAGTCAGTTTCAATTGCCAAAAATTTGACTGTCAATTTTAATCAAAAATCCTGGCGTGGCTCAAATTAACTGTTTTAATTGACTGCGGAGAGCAAAGTGCAGCTTCTCTGTGGTTAAAAGCTGTAGATCAATGCATAAACAAGCAACACCGAAAACTACAGTGGCTTTGAAAGCGTAAACCTCAGCAAACAAGATCCCACCTGGTAATGTCTGCTGGATGACACACATCTGCTCTGATGTCCAGTCTGTACGGCTCATTAGGAGCTGTTAAGCCCGTTTTTGTGTGACTGAATGTTAAGCCGGACTGTATATAGGACAAAGGAGACAGAAGAAATCACAGTGGAAGGACAGGCAGCCTGTCCAGGTTCCACAGTTCCATACTTTGATACTTCAACCTCTTGAAAAGATGACGGTAAATCGAAGGAGATACTGTCTCTGCTCCATTAGAGGGGAGGTGGAGTTTGTTTAATCGGGCCGTGTAAGAACGTCAGTAAAGGGAGAGAATGGCTGGCCTAAATCACAGAAGGCATTAGCTTTGATAGTTTCATTGACCCTTTGCCAGCCGGAGGGTTTCCTGATTTGAGAGCCAGTTGCAAACCAAGAAATTGGAAGTAGCAGAAGAGGTGTCAGGACCCTTTCTGAGCACTGCCGAGGTACCTTTGAGCAAGGTACTGCATCCGAAAATGCCCAGATGGCCTGTCCTGGGCAGCTTTCTCTAATCGGAAAATAATTCCACGTGCACGTGATCTCTGTTTGCTCATGAATATCAACGTATGCATACCAATCTGAGATCCCTCACCTGCGGGAGCACTGAAACCTGTAAGGTCACAGAAGGAAACTGAAAACATTGTCTAAAGCAGATTTAATTGAGTCTAAAAAGCTGAAGAGAGCCACAGAGAAAAACGACATAAATTGAGTAAAGCAGACCAAGTGCTTACAAATAAGATGTGATGTGACCTCTTCATTTTGTATAAACAACAGAAACAGAATGTAGATTTTGGTGTGTCCACACGTTAATATTCTTACCAAAATCTGAGTCGTAGAAGAGGATGAACTTCTGCCAGCTGTATTCTGACACCACCTGCAGGATGACCTCGTTAAGGTAGACCGGCGGGCGCACCATCAAGGTGTAGTCGTCTGCTCCAGGCAGGCGACTGGTCAGTGGGCATGCCGAGCGAGGCGTCCCAGCGGGTGAGCGCTGGATGAAGAGGTGGGGGATGTGCATGGCGTCTGCGAGCGTCTGAAGGCTGCCTGCTGACATGCAGCTGATGGAACTGACGAGCGCCAGGATACCGCGATTCATCAGCTCGCAGGCTGGAGGGAGAAAGGCAGAAAGGAAAGAAGAGAACTGTTAATCTCAGAACACACGGAAGAATCGTAAAAACAAACATGGCATCCCGGTGGATGGCACCGGCTGCTGATCTCTACCATTTTTGTGGGCTGAACATGAACAAAGGGAAAGTGATTCTTGTACAAATCAGCACATGAGTCAAACCGAAAGAGGCGTAAAAGAAAAAACTGGGGTGTTTGCTATTTCATACTTTTATTTATTATATATTTTAGGACCTGCTGTAGTAACTACAAACAACACTGGAAGAAATAGAATTCAGTTGTTATAAGGCAGATTTACTCAATATTCTATGAGGTAGCAGAGCGACTCCAGACAACTCTATCATCTGCAGGAATCCTGCAAACCAGGTATCAGTTTGTGGCTTACTTCATCTTTCGGTTTTTAAATCTTCCTATCAGAGTGAATCATGAGTGTGGAAGTGTCTGCAACACTTTAAACAACCCTTTTCAGGTTCCATTACAAACAAAATCAGGTATCTGCAGGAAGAAAACACTTTTCCAGCAGCAGAATCAAGCTGTCCTTCAGTTTGGATCGTTGTGTCTGTCTCCACATCTTCGGGCGAATATTGACAGTTTTCAGTTGTACTTCAGGAACAACAGCAAACACGTGCATTTGTACCTCAAAAGGTAAGCATTGTTCAGTTTTTCTGGCTTTGACACACCATCTGCTCTTATTTTGCTTTTGTTTCTCAACCCCGCAACCCACTGCTGTCAAAAACACCTCTACCTCCTACCCTCTCCACGCACTCCTCTCTTATCTTGCTCTGTGTCCAAAACAGGCCCTCTGAGTGGTTACCTTTCAGCCCCAATCATTTCAAAGCTGCAGTCTTGCAGTGATTTTCATTTCAGCTGCCCCACAGCAGCACCGTCGTGCACTGTCCTCAGTATGGAGTCATCTGCCATCCTCCCCCACCTCTGCAACATCCCTTCTTCAGCATCTTTTCCATTCACCCATCCTAACGCTGCTGCTTGTTTACCCTCTTGGCAATGCAAACAGCCACCTACCATTTTTCCAGTCCTGCTATCTGTACGATAACGTCGTTGTAACTAGATTTTTCCTCATCTTTTGCACCCCCCCACCCCCCTGTGACAGTCCGAGTTGTTTATTAAAGCAGTAAAGAAAGCAATAAAGAATTTAAAAACTTAAAAGATAGGAGGGTGTGCACACATGCAGGCATATCTTGCTGAAGGTAAATGACAACAATGCACAGTTGAAAACAAACCTAACATGATCCGAACTGTTGACGCAGCAAAATGAAGCAAAAACACAAAAGAATTCCCTAGAACCATGGTGCTAAGAAAAGCAAAGAATGAGTTGGTATGCTTACAGCGTGTGTCTGAGAAGCTCAAAGATACGCAGTATGACAGTTTTGCCCATATCAGCTGGTTTAAAACAAACAAAAAAAATCTGTGACTTGCATTTGGTAGCGTTTCAGCGAATACGAATCGTATAATAAGTGCAAACATTCAGGACATGGTGGCTTTGTAATAGAGTACGTTGAATGTTACTGTCCCCATGCAGGTCCATACCTAAAGGAATATTTACAGTGTGACATTAGCCCTGGATTCAACTTTACTTCATTACGTAGAGTTCGGTATGCATGCTTGTGGCTATAAGTAAGTGAGCATATATAATATCATGTGTGCATGTCAAAACATTTTTATTAATTTGTGTAAATTGTCATAACACTGAATAATCCATGTTATCCATAATCCACAACCTTTTAACAGTATCACACTGTACTAGTCTAGCTACAGTAGCCTTCCGTATATTAGCTTAGCATCGTCAAGTCTCTGGTAATGGAAGGCTTTACTAATCCTCTACTTATTAGGCTACTTTGGAGAATTAGCGCCCTCATCCCCTCTACATCACACACTCAATTCTGCAGGGGGTTTCTGAGCATTAGACTCATTAGTGCTCTGGGCTAATGACTTAACAATTGCATTAAACCTGCCCACAGTCTAAAGTAAGGAACTGTAAATGGAGAAGGCTGGATGGGCCGACACAAGAAAACATACAAAATAAAGAATACCACCCTCACTGATGTCAACATTTGACCCCAGAATCAGGGATATGCTGGCCCAAATTGGGCTGAAGTGGTCTACTTGGAAACATGGCTTTAGACATTTTTGCGCCACATTCTGCGCGCAAGTGCGGCCTAATGCGACACAGCGTGATTGGAGCTCACTCTGTCTTAAACAGCTATTTTGTCAGAAGAAATGAAATGCAAGCAGGCACTTCACTTCGACCCATGTGCGGGTTAACTTAGAACTTCCAAACATTTATGCAAATTCTACAAGATTTATGCTTGTGTGTGTGTTTGTGTGTGTGTGTTGGCTGTTTGAAATGCAGCTATAAAATAGGTTCTTATTTGTTGATTTTTTTATTTCTTTCATACATTAAATGGAAAGTACGTCTCCTTGCTGTAACAGGATTAAGGGTGTGCATGTGCGTATATGTGTGTGTGTGTGTGTGTGTGTGTGTGTGTTGACCCTCTCAAGTCACTTAACGTAATTTACCACATATGTCAGACAAGACTGTGGATGATAATTGAAGATGACCTCAATTTAAGCACACTGCCATCCGCAAAGCCGTTGGTTCTCATAAAGGGGAAAAAAAATTCTGTCTCTCTTTGAAAAGATGGACAATGTGTGGATGG
Organism: Tetraodon nigroviridis; assembly: GCA_000180735.1. Lineage (NCBI taxonomy): Eukaryota > Metazoa > Chordata > Actinopteri > Tetraodontiformes > Tetraodontidae > Tetraodon > Tetraodon nigroviridis. The sequence continues at coordinate 125,528 of CAAE01015023.1, read as the reverse complement.
AAGAAGGGACATGAACCGGAGCACACGAGACAGGACCAGTCACCCTGGAATTAGGTCACCTATCTCATTTTTTCTATTTTTCTTGCTCTTCTGCCAGTTTTATTTTACCTTCTCCATCTAATTCCCCTGTTTATCTACAAATAGATCTACTTTCTCTGAATCTCTTATCCCCTCCATGATTCCCTCACCTCTGGATTTTCTGCAGCCATTTTATATTTTTTTTTTATTGTGCAGGTTTAAAAGTATAAATCCAAACCTATTTTTTTCTTAATGTCATTTTAGATGCTGCAGATAGCTAATGAAGCAATTACACTAGTCAGACTTGTCGTCTCTGTATAAGAGTGCAGCAGAGCCTGTAGGGGATGGAGATACAGGCTCCCTCGTATTGCCACTGAAGGTAATGGAGCAGAAAACTAATTCCATCACAGGGTAGCAGTAATAATTATGACAATCTCAGGTGCCGGCTATTATCATTATCACCGGGCAATTGTATGCATATGTGTGAAGTATGATCTGGCAAAATATCAATAAGCCGGGACTGAGGTGTCGTTAAAATGCAAAAAGAAGGACAAGTTTCCAAATGGTAGGCACAAAAAAGAGTGAGAATCACTCAAATTATTCAAGCAGGAAAACAAAATCAAGTGGCCTTGGTTTTGAGAGCCAGGATGAGAAAATGCATAAAAACAATAGACAACAAACAACACGTGCACAGTCACAAGCAGGAAGAACATAGTGTTAAATGGTTTTTAAACACATTTCCACTGATCATGGCAGCACAGAGACCCTGCCGCGAATGGGATATTCACAGCGTAACGTCATCCACAATTCACACAAGAGCTTCCAACAGAATAGTTAACCCAAGAATTAAGTGTTGTCACTCAAGCAGCCATTACATAAGTGAGGACGTTAACCTGGGGTGAGAGGGACGGGGTTACCTTTCATGATCATTAATTTACACTGAGCTCCTACTTCACCTTTGACTTGTCTTTCCTTTTTCATACTACTGGGGACAAGAAGAAATTGGACATATTTCTTTTTCCGTGTTGTTAAAATAAAAAAGGGCATTATTTTCTTCTGCTCCATTAAACAGATTTTTTTTCTTCCTTCCTTTTTTTTTAAAATGACCTTCTGAATTTTTTCTCTTCAAAATAGTATTTGCTGCCTAAATAAACAAGGGTGACTTTTTTTTTTTGTAGTTGTTCTTTTTCTTTCCAAATTTTCACATCATCTAGCAAACAAAGATTTTACGGCAGGCTGGATGCTGAAGATCTGAACCAGTTCTCAACACTTTTCTTTTGTAAAGGAACCATCGAGTTAGGAGGGAGGGAAACCTAATCCAAATCCGCTTTGAGAGAAATATTAGCCTCTCGTGAAAATTGTATGTATGAATTTAATTGAATTCTGACGACAGACCAACAAATGGCCGGAGTATTAGGGCTAGTGTGGCAGAAATACTGTATTACAAGTGCTTTAATTCCCTCAGAAGTAATTATGTACTCTAATTAGGGAATTGTGTCTCCATGTAATTATGCTTTGCTTTAAAGATTAATTTTGTCTGTGAAAGCGCGTTGCGTTATGTTGGTGTCTCAGCGCATTATCCACAATCACAGATCGCTAACTTAAATGTATTCATAAAGACATCCCTCCGGAACAGAGGACAAACACTGAACAAATACTCTTTGTATTTAACGTGTAAACCACTTCTATCTGACTGATGGTCTTGTGTTACATAAATTTTATGACAGTTGCACTCAGCAAATGCAGATAAACAGAGGACACAACACTTCTTTTAGTTAGCAACATTTGTCCAGTTGTCCTGCGTCTCACCACCAGGGAGCAACGTGTGAACAATGCCACAAAGTAGTGCTTTAATACAAAGCTGCATTCACTCGCTTTCATAAATGGAGGCTTTGGAAAAGAAGTCCAAGGTAAATACAGAAAGAAAAGCCGGGTTTTCCTCTGCAACACCCGGGGAGATTGTCACAAAGGCAAGATATACCTGAATAAATATCAGGTAAAAAAAGAAAAAGAATGGAGCGTGACTGCAGTGAAATTTTCCAGTAAATCCAGTAATATTATATATATAATTTTTGTGCTGACCCGGAGGGGTTTCTGTTTAACTGCTTACCCGATTGACTCCTCGGCCCCTGTCTTCTCCATAATTTGTTCCAAGGATCTCAAAGAAGACGTTGGGGTTGGTACCATTGTCGGTGAACTCCAGGAAGCTGGTGAGACCGCTCACACCAAACTGCAGGGGAGAGAAAAAGCTTGTGAAAGGCTGCATATAGGTCATCTGTTTTCTTTTAGATTTTAGGGTTAATTGGAACTGCCAGGACCGCCAGAAATATCCCGCCTTGGTGGTTATAATGAAAGCATCACAGCGATCGATTTACCCAACAATGTTCACTCTTTAGCACATTTCCCACTGGTGAATAAGTTCCGTCCACAGATCAGTGAAGTACTTGCAATTCTGCACTTACAAATTAGTACTTATCTTAATTATAACAGCTGAACGTTCCAAAACACTGATTAGTCGCACAAGCACGTACAAGCGGTAAAAAAAACGCTCTGGAGTATTGCCCCTTCTCTCTTTCCCGTAATCTGCATTTCACACGTTCCCCATTAAAAGTTACCCTCTGCCTTGGCCTTCTCTTTTTTCCTTTTAAATAATCTATTTAAAAAAATGTCTTTGTCCTCCACCTGGGGAGGTCTGCTAACACTGCTGCCTGATTACTGTGGATGTGGGCCAGTACATCTCTTCCACACTCTCTACCCCTTCGCTGACCTTTGACCTCCCAACCGCCCGCAGTCCAGCGTTCACTCCATTACTGCAGCACATTCAGCACAGAACATCCACAGCAAATGTGTTTGTTAAATCTGTTTGGTCCATCTATTTATCCCCCAGCACCTGGACTGGTTGAGAAATCCATGTCCAGCTAATGTCGACTGTCTTACTCTTTCTTTTCATCTTCCACTGCTCCAGATCACCTCGTCTGTTCTCTCAGTGCTTCGTGTTTCTCTCCTATCAACTCCACATCAATCAAGCTGCAGCATGAAAGTTTTGGTTTTAATATAGTTTGGCAGTTCAAGTCTTTGCCTCAATTTTAGCTCTACGGGGAGAAAAATACCATTTCATATTTATCGCACATAGATTTCCAAATGCCTTCAATTAGTAAAAATTTCATCTGGTGTAAATTTTGCCAGCCTAAAGGTGTTTCAGCGTCATGCTGATATCTCATGTATGTGTAACCAATTGCCTGTTCATGTTTGGATCTCCAAAAGCTGCATGCCTCTTCCTGACGCCTGTATCCCACCTAACATGTCACGTTGCGCTCCCTCTGATGCTTTCCGTCTCCACACCCTGTGTTTGAGCTGCATCAGTTGTTTGAAATGAAAATCTCTCCTTGGGAAAATATGCGACTCCACAGCTATTACTTTCAGATCAGTTGATGTTAGCCGCTGTTATGTTAACATGTGGTGGCTACAATTAAATTCTGTTTTTACCTTGTCATTTTGGGATACGTGGATGATATTTGACGGGATTGATGATTTTTTTTTTCTGTCAGGCAGCTGCTTACCAAAGTATAACAAAGAGCCACCTGATGCAAATAATTAAAGTTGATGATTAAAAGTGAATTTGTGTCCAATCTGCCCACATTTGCATCACTGAAGGCCAAATGAGTGTTTGTCCAAGCTTGGTGAGGGGGTGGGGTGGGGGGGCTGACAGTGCATAATCACAGTACTTTTTTATCCTTTTTTAAACATTTTGACATGTCTACCTCAATCAGTCCAATCTGTTCCTGCAGCATTTGCTCAAGACTGGCTGGCTGCATGCGAAAGCCAAACACTGTGAAACAACTTCATGCTGAGTAAAAACACATTTTTAAAATTGAAGCCAAACCAGGCCTATGGTAGAAAAGCGCAGTACAGTTCTGGAAGAATGGACAGATTTTTCTTTTTATTAAAAAATTAAAAAGTAAAAACTGGAAAAAACCATGTGAAAATTATCCATTTTAGAACTCATCCTACTGACATTCTGTCATGTGCCAAATAAATATCCACTACACCAACAAATATTTTAACCGAAACAATATGCATGTAGTAAATCTGTAATAACACTCAGAACTGTTGAGGGGCATCAATTTGGAGTAGAGAAAAAAAAATATGTTCGCACTTGAAGTGCCAGCATGGGCAGATCCTCAGAAATGGAATAAATGCGCACAGAACCAGGAAGTAAAATCCAGTCAGTCCAGTGAACACCAGGGATAAATGAAGGGAGCCCTGGCACCAGACGTGGGTGAAAGCGGGGACAGCTCACACTGCTGGCAACACCAAAAAATGTGAGGGGTCGTGAGAAAACACTGATTATCTGAAGAGTGTAAGATGAGAGTGGGGATGAAAAACAAGCCTCAGCATAGAGACAAACCCCAACGTAGGCATCCGGCTGCCAACACTTGCTTGTATCTAATTCCAAATGCTGGTGCTGGCATGGAGGATTGGAGGGATTCATGTCCCGTTCTGGTCAGGCAGTCGTCCAACAGTGCATCCACGCCAGTGTCTTATGTTCTGTCACAGACCTCTCTGGCCTTTCTCTCTTGTATGGGATTAGTCGAAGCTTCACCAGGTATCGGCACCATCAGCTAGTGAACTTCTGAGCCCTTTTAAAAACCATGGCCAGAAATTTGTTTTCTCCTTTAGTTGAAGGTGAAAACTATCAAACTGGTTCAGGCAAATGCCTGAATCAAGTTCACAGCAGTTCTATTTATGTTAAAATCCTAGAACTAATATTGTGTGAGCTATCCATAAAAACTGTCACAAGGAGCAGTTACCATCAGCAGAAAAATAAAAGATTTCCAAAAAAAAGCTGCATTTTATCTTG
>CAAE01015023.1:78863-105298 GCA_000180735.1 Tetraodon nigroviridis | reverse complement strand
TGTGCTGTTGCTTGGTTGGAACAAAAACCTGCAGCCACACGTTCCTTTATGGAATAGTTTGGGCACCCCTGGTCTATATCATTCTCTTTCTTTCTCTCCCCTCCTCATGTCCTGCATTGTTGTGGATGCCTCTTCTCCTTCCATTCATCTTTCCCCTGCTCTTCTACATCAGGAAACTCTCACGTGCCAATAACAACTCCCTCTCCGGCAAACAGCAACAAGAGTTAAAACTGCTTGACAAAGTTAATTTAAAAGTGAGGGTTGATGCTCTTGTTAGAAGACGGAATGAGGTATGAGGGGGAGGAGCAGCAAGTGGAGAGGCTGATTTGTGCAAAGCGCTTGTGTGAATATCTGCAATCACTTCACTGCTGCATGGCAGGGGAGCAAATAAACACAAATGTGGCTTTGGTACAGGAATGATGACAGCGGTGAGAAAAAGGTACTACTGCTGCAACCATGGCTGTTTTATGGCTACTTAAACACATCAATTTTATGCTAATGTGAGCAGTGCTTACCCTAGAAGACAATTATACACAGTCCTCTGGTGTGTGGGACAAACCCTGGTGCTGAGACAACACAAAGGTGAGCCAATACACAGGCGGTTCAGGTCAGACTGTTCATGTTTTGGTTGTATAGGCATGCCTGATGGGGTTTGTTTGGCTCAAAAGAAAAAAGCTGGAAAAATCCTGCTGACAATACGGCTAATATTTTGGGTTTCATGCTGTTTGCAGCTCTTTTCTTTATTTGTTCTGGTTCAGCCACAAAAGGAGGGGGGTTAGTGGAGTTTCATATATTTAGTATTTAAGGTAAGTGAGACACAAGATGTGAAAACACAATTAGTGTGAACATAAAATAGAGATATGGTACATGATATTCACATCAAATCCCATTAACTACTACTACTACTGCGATGCCATGGGGGGATACAAGCCTTCTTCTTGTTCTTGGCTCTATTTGACTCCCTACCTCTCCCATTTTACTCTTTTTCAGACCTCTGAATTCCAACATTATACAGCATAATGGGATATCGACAGCTGCTTTATTGTGTGTTAGAATCCCACACACATTCACCTGTCAGATGAACCCATTTTCTACTCTCGAATGGGACCAGGGGAGTACTGAACACAGTAAATTTGACAGACTGAGAATTTCAATCTGAAACCTTATTATTGAATGAGACGAAGAGGTGAATGCTTTATGATCAAAGCACACTCACTAAACATTCATTTGTGTTGTCTCCCTTATTTACTGCTTCTCAATATTTGTATGTAATGTAAAAACTTCTGTATTTTTTTAACTTAATAGATTGTTTTGTAACTTAAACAAAAATGTATGAAAATTGTATAGGTAAAAGGTTATGGAAAATGTAAATGAAAATTTAATAATTTTTTATGAACATTTAATAAATTTTTATGTAGAGGAATGTGAAAAAATAAAATTTAATAAATGTAGTAAAACATTGTTGAGATGAAGAAGAAAATATGTGGAATGAAGATATTAATATTGGCGAATTAGTGATTTTTTAAATAAACTATATTATGAATAAAAATTGAGATGAAAGGAAAAAAATGTATTAAAAATATGGATGTTAGGAGATCTTAAGAAATAAAAGTAGATGGGGAGGGGTTGCAAGAATGATTTAACTTTGGCAACTATCATTTCATAGCTCTGGAAAACCATTTATTTCTTCAACGATTAGGCAAAAAAAATGATCTCAAGGTTAACTGGTACACAATCTTCCTATCAGGACAGAAGAGTTTTTAAATACATTTTTAGGGTTAATATAAATGATCTATCCCTTATTGTAGATATTACCTACCTATCTTTAGATTCTATGTTGGTGAAAAGCATAAAAAAGAAGAATTCAACCCAAACATCCTATTAGGTCTTCTTAAAAAAGATCATTGTTTTCACCTAAAATGTAAAGAGAATAGGCAAGATTACATTTTTACATTTTTAACATGTTTTTGAAACCAGAGAGGTTGTGTATACGTGCGCAGAGGTTTTCATATGTAGCTGTGTCTTTGCAGCTGCACCCGTCGGCCTAACAAGATTAATGGGCAAGTCGGGCAGGAGTCAATTTCCTTTTCCAAAGAACAAGTGAGAGAAAAACAAGCTTGATGGCCTGTAAAGTATCTCTCTGCCCTCATCCCTGCAGGATCATCACTTCTAATCCCTCATCTCTCTCTCTCTCTCTCTCTGTCTCTCCCTCTCTGTCTCTATCAGGGGTGCCCAAACTATTCCACAAAGGGCCGTGTGGCTGCAGGTTTTGGTTCCAACCAATCAAGCACACAAATTTCAACCAACCAGCTGTTTGAAAACTCAGATCAGTTGATTAAATGACTTCAGTCAGGTGTGCTGTTGCTTGGTTGGAACAAAAACCTGCAGCCGCTCGGCCCTTTGTGGAATAGTTTGGGCACCCCTGCATTAGCCCAATCACTGAAACAGTCAATCTTGAGGTGGGCAAAGCAACCCTGCTCCCAAGCAGGATTTGTCAGAAGCTGCTGTGTCGCCAGACGGCTGCTGAATGGACACTTTGCGAGCATGTGAGGTGGGCAGTTGTGGGTGAACAGAGGGGGGAGGGAGTCTTTAGATGTGTGACATATGTTCCTTTCATTTTAATTCCATCTAAAGGGTCTGGGCTAATAAATCTGGCATCAGATGCAATCCTTTCTCCTTTAATTAATGGTTGTGCAAACCACACAAAAATGCATTAGTAAAACTGCTGCTCCCCCACCCCTCCTACCACTTTTTCCCTTGTGCCGCCATGATTCTGGCTTCTGGGAATGATTTTGCAAGGGAGCTTTTGGGTGGGGCAGCCCCTTGCTCATAGGTGTCCCTCGTGTAGTCAAGGGGGTCCTCGTTAAACCGCATGAAACAAATGAGGCTTGTTCCTGTATACCCCAGCCTGAGAGTCGGTTCCACATGGTGAACGTAGTGTTGGAAGCTTTTGGGGTTGAAACAGAAAAGTCTTGTACCTGCACAACCTCTGCCTCTTACACACCCTGGCTGTTTGATGTGGCCTGGCTGGCTGCCGCATCTAAAGCAGGCTGAACCAGATGTAACAGAAAAACACACACAAAGTTAGGTAGCCCCTAAATACCCTTCATAATTGGAGGCAATAAAAACGCTTTTGCAGTCTGGAAGCGCAAAGAAGGCAAGCCCCTTAACTGTAGCTACTGCTCTCACAAACCAGGTGGACGTCCATTAGGTGCTTAACGGCGTAACAAATTACCGCAGACCCCGGCCTGGTCTTTTTCCTCCTCAGGCTAAGGGAAGGAATGTGGCCTAATGTCAACACGGACGCAAAATTTACGAGCAGACACCTATTGTCTAAATGCGATCAGGTTCTAATAAAAAGAGGCAGGAAAAGGACAAACAGATAGGGCCCTCCTGGCCGTTTACTCTTCTGATGAAGGGTGGAGAGACAGATCACCGCCTTAGGCTGTGGACTGGTGTGTGTCAGAGAAATGAGTCAGAGACACTGAGGAGGTGTGTGTGTGTGTGTGTGTGTGTGTGTGTGAAGCTGTTACTATTGGATGTGGAGCCACCTGTGCAAGGCAACAGGCAAGAAAACCAGAGGCAAAAAGGAGGATATCCTGCAGGGGCAAATGATTAACCCAACAAGACAATTCTCCTCATCATTACACCAACTGAGCAATAGGTGCCTGAAAAATCACAAGGAAACATATTTATAAAGTGAGCCAATCCAACTCCAGGCAATGAACTATTCCAAGACAGAATAAATGCCATTTTTCATATTGATAAGACCGCAAATTGGCTGTTGGCGCATCAGGAAGAGAGCACTAACTCACAGCGTTGTTGTGAAAACTCGGGAGAGGCTGATTTGTGCAAAGCGCTTGTGTGAATATCTGCAATCACTTCACTGCTGCATGGCAGGGGAGCAAATAAACACAAATGTGGCTTTGGTACAGGAATGATGACAGCGGTGAGAAAAAGGTACTACTGCTGCAACCATGGCTGTTTTATGGCTACTTAAACACATCAATTTTATGCTAATGTGAGCAGTGCTTACCCTAAGAAGACAATTATACACAGTCCTCTGGTGTGTGGGACAAACCCTGGTGCTGAGACAACACAAAGGTGAGCCAATACACAGGCGGTTCAGGTCAGACTGTTCATGTTTTGGTTGTATAGGCATGCCTGATGGGGTTTGTTTGGCTCAAAAGAAAAAAGCTGGAAAAATCCTGCTGACAATACGGCTAATATTTTGGGTTTCATGCTGTTTGCAGCTCTTTTCTTTATTTGTTCTGGTTCAGCCACAAAAGGAGGGGGGTTAGTGGAGTTTCATATATTTAGTATTTAAGGTAAGTGAGACACAAGATGTAAAAACACAATTAGTGTGAACATAAAATAGAGATATGGTACATGATATTCACATCAAATCCCATTAACTACTACTACTACTGCGATGCCATGGGGGGATACAAGCCTTCTTCTTGTTCTTGGCTCTATTTGACTCCCTACCTCTCCCATTTTACTCTTTTTCAGACCTCTGAATTCCAACATTATACAGCATAATGGGATATCGACAGCTGCTTTATTGTGTGTTAGAATCCCGCACACATTCACCTGTCAGATGAACCCATTTTCTACTCTCAAATGGGACCAGGGGAGTACTGAACACAGTAAATTTGACAGACTGAGAATTTCAATCTGAAACCTTATTATTGAATGAGACGAAGAGGTGAATGCTTTATGATCAAAGCACACTCACTAAACATTCATTTGTGTTGTCTCCCTTATTTACTGCTTCTCAATCTTTGTCTGTCATGTACAAACTTCTGTCTTTTTTTCCCTTACTAGCTTGTTTTGTCCCTTCCCCAACACTGTCTGCACATTGTCTCGGTAACAGGTTATGGCAAATGTAACTGACCATTTAATAATTTTTTCTGACCATTTAATAAATTTTTCTGTCGAGGCCTGTGAAAACATCACATTTAATCAATGTAGTCCCCCATTGTTGACCTGCAGAAGCCAATCTGTGGAATGACGATCTTCATCTTGGGCACTTCAGTGATTTTTTTCAATCACACTATTCTTCTGCACTTAAACATTGCTGCTGCCCAGGAACTAAACTGTCATTACTGTATTTGTGCTGGGTGCTTTAGTCCTTTAAAAGGTTCTGCGTATTTGTCTGTCATTATCTCACCTCATTCTCTCTCTTCCAGAACAGTCGTAACTATGTCAACTTTTACATCTGTGACTTGTGAATACTGAACATAAAAACCATTTATCTCTTTATGTATAATGATGTGCCTATTTATTAAGCCATTTGCTTCTTTTATGTCCTTCCCTAAATGAGCTTAGGAATGAACTGACTGGAGGATTATGAGTTTAGGGTCAGGGCCTAAGCTTCTGCTTATTCACACACTGAAAGACGAAGAACAAGCTCAGTTCTACAAACTATAGGTAGGCCAACCAAATACGAGGACATTTCTGTATCTCAAATACAGACGCCTTCTTCATTTCCCAGTTCCAAAAAGCATCTCCAATTCCAAAAACAATCAGTGATTGCAGACCTGCTGTTGTGACCTGTGGTGCTGTTCTGGTGCCTTCGCTCTGTGATAGCTCTGAGCCTTTTTGCTCGACAGGCAGACAGTTTATTTTTAGTTGCTTTTAACCTTTGCAATACAAACAGAAGGGAAATCAAGTGTGGTGCAAATGAATGTTTGACTACTGATATGGTGCAGCATGTTGGGAAGAGTTTGTGGTGGAAAAATGGGCTAATTTTGTGGTAACTAAGGCCATGAAGTGGATCATCCATGGTGCTGCTCCTGCCGCACAAACCCAATCACCGAAACTGGACTCTTCTCTGCCTCTATGTGTAGCTGGAACCTGCCTGCTGTTAATGAGTTTCATGTCGAAAATTCCCCTACAAAATGTTGATTAACAAAAAGCAGGTATACATTATAACAAAACTATGTAATTAAGCTTCTGTTGTTTTATTTTTTTTAATAAGAATATAAATTTATTTGAGGACCATCGTCTTCTATGCAGACCTAAATTAGGCTTTTAGAACTGATAATTATTTTGAGTTGATTGTCCCATTTTTTGTCCTTTTCATGCTTCTGATGACTTGTTTAAGAAAGTGAATGTTCCTGAAAGTAATCCTCAAATGTGGAAAACAGAGTGAAGCAATTATGTTTAATTGTAAATGAACCTGCAAGCTAAAGGTTTTGGAGGGTTTAATTCACATCATTCTGATTCTGTGAAGAAAGGTTTAGTGTAGACAGCTATGCATAAGCCTCTTTATATACCCTTAGCTGCCCGACTCATATCTGCAGTTTCTATGGAGACGTTTCGTTACACCATGCAAACTTGTTAATTTCCTTTAAAACACTGCCAGACAGATCAGCAGCGTGAGTTCTGCTCCAGTTGTTGTTCCACAGAGTGAGACGAAGTGCAAAAAGCAACAATGTCAAATAAGCTATCATCCATCCTCTGGGGTTTTCAGAGATTATTTTTCGACAGAAATGCAATAATACGTCAGTTAACAAACTGCGCTCTTTGTGGCATGCTGTCCCAGGCGCGACTCTGCCTGCCAAGTTTCCCTCTGTGGAGCTTCAGCGTTTGCAAACAGTTTGAGAACTCTTATCTGAGATTGCAGGGGATTCCAGCGTAATCTCATTCAAGGCTGATGCTGACGTGGACCGGCGCAGCCAATCGGGGGGCAATTTAGGGTCGAAGATTACTCAGTGTTCCCAGTGAGGCTATCAATGACTGGTGTGTGTGGTGGCGCTGGGCGAGCAGAGTACCCATGGTTAAAACAGTAGTGTTGCATACCATATAATCCTTTATATCATCTCGGTTTGTTTTTGTGGGCAACGTGCCTCCTGAGATGATTTATGCGTTTGTCTGTGCCAAAGTCTGCAGATTCTTGCTGGAGGTAGTGGGTGGATTTATAGAATGGAAGGGTGGAGCGGTGGGTGTAGGGATATGAATGCGAGGGGTTGGGGGAGTTGGGTTGTTTCAGAATTTGGTTTAATCACAATTTAATTCTCCTACTTAACTTTGTGCCTGGAGAGGAAGGTGTGAGACAAAAGAGGATTAATATTAATAATATGTTTCCGTCGATCCTGTACGTGTTAAACCATCCAAATTAGCACTTTATTTTAAAGCAAGGCAAATAGTTGCTTTCTCTCTGGTGCAGAGTGACTTTTTTGCTTGATTCAAGGGTAGAAATTTGAAAGTTTTTGAATCCTCATAATCCCACTGTCCCAAGGACAAGCATCAGGACCAGACGCTGTCCTGCTCCAGCAAACATCAAAATCCCTCTGTTCGCTGTCTCCTCCCCGGCAGTCTAGACCATCTAGTTCTGCTGATGTTGCTCCGCCAGCAGACAGTGACTTCTATGAGGTCTGCAAAAGGGCTGCAGCCAAGCTGGGAATCCCGTGGCCAGCATCTCAGGGTGCTGAGGGATTGGAGCGGGACCTGTATGACGGGAAAAGACTCCCGCCAACCCAGCTTGCGCCGAAGCAACTGCTGCCAGCCGTACCTGCTTGCGTTAAGGAGATGGGTCGTTTCTGGCCCAGTCCTTTTAAGAGCAAGCTTCCTACTAAGGGCTGTTCAAAACTGGAGGTCCAGGGGATGAAGGAGCTGGGGTTGGCCGAACCCCCAGCTGTGGAGCCTTCAGTGGCTTACCATCTCCATCCCAACCGCAGGTCAGTCTCGGCATATTCTTTTGCTTGGGGGATTTTAAATCGGTTATAATACTCTTATGTTTACCCCCACAGGACACGGTGGCTAATTCAATATCTAAAGGGCTCCACCAGCACTTATTAGGAACCACAAAAAAAACCAAAAACCTGCACATAAATCTGATCCAGCTCTGGCCTTCACTTGGCTCAGGTATAAAAGAAGCTTTTAGGTGCTTTATAACCAGGGTATGAAGTCATGTGATTGTGTAAATCCGGTGTGGATGCAACCAATACTCTGGACATTTCAGGCCATAATTACTGCGTAATTGGGGCTGCGTTACTCAGACATCCTGGCATACCGCTGCTCTTCTCAACATAGACTGATTGAATAAGTGGAATAATCACACAGCTGGTTAAAAGGTGGAAAATAAAGTTTATGCTGACAGCAAACAGCACAGGGAGTTGGAGTTGAACAGAAAAGTTTGGAGCAAAGATGCCACAGAGAGCCAAGTTTAAAAAGGATAATACCACGTCAGTGTCTACTCCCACTTCAACTATTAAGTGAAAAGAATAAGTTTAAGACTAAACACGCTCGTATGAGTTTAGTGTTTGACTGCATTGTAAGCTTTAACACTTAGTTTTACTGAAGAATGCAATGAATTATTTCAGTGTTTCTGGCTACATGTTAGCCTAATCTTACTTAGACCGTATTCATGCCAGTTGGAAAAAATACGGCTGACTGGTTCAAGGGCTTTACATCTTTAAACTCTGACAACTGTCACACTTTGGGTCTTATTGTGAACTAACACGTAAAAACTCTTACAGTGTTCAGTTTGACAGATGAAGAGGAAACATTTTCCTGCAGAAAACAAATATTGCCTTCTAGCTGACAGTCATCTGATGGAAATGGCCAAAAAGCGGTGGCGGCGGGTTGCAAAGATGTGAGCATGAAAGAGAGTAATTGGATCAAATGAGCTCCTTCCTCAGTGAGGTGAACAAACAAGCACAGTGGCTTCCATTTTTTGGTTTTGTCTTGCTTCAGAACAGCACATTAAAATGTCACAGGAAATTATGGTCATCAAAACAGTCTATCCTGTTATGTGCTAAAAGCTATTTTATAAGGATTCATCTGCTTTTATCTACATATGAAAAGTTGTTAACTTTTAATTATCATTTCTATCCAAACTTCCCTGATATAAAATGTTGCATATCTCACAAAGTCGATACTTTCCGGAACCATATTTCCTGCCTAAATGCTTGCGACCAATCAGTGATTGAGGACTCTGCGCCATCGACTGCTGCAGAAGGCTACAAAGGCAGCAGTGGCCAGTGGAGCAAGTCGATCGGGTTTTTGTAGAAAACTGCAAAAAACTGCCTAGCGTGGTCTCCACAGCTGAGTTCCACCCTCTTCACAGATTGACGTAGTTCATTTAACTTCTGTCCTGAGAAAAACAGATTGTGGAGATCTTCAACTGCGCAGTGCAGAGACGAAAACAGACTATGATGCATTCATAGCAGCAGCTATACTCTTTAATACGGCACTATTTCTGTAGGTGTCTATAATTCTTCTACAAGACCAGAAGTGATTTAACCTCCATCGAATCCCAAAAGCTTCCTAATCAGCTTCCTAATCCACAGTTCACACCACAATGAAGGAGAAAAAAAGGGGTTTTTTTAAGCTTTTGATCAAGAGCCATTTTCCACGCAGAGATCCACAGACACTGTCACACCTTCACTAATTAGCGAGCTGTTTCCAGAGAATCACAGAGAATAATTCCAAAAGCATGAACTGAATAAATGAATGAATTTGAGCTGTGTATAAGTACATAACTAGTTATTAATGTTGCTTAGAAATTTCACATAATATGCTTTTTAAAAATTCTTTTAATTTTATGTTAGATAAAATGCAGATTACAGAAGTTTTTCTTAAAAAAAGATACCACAGCGATGGTATAGCAGAGCATGTTTCCTTCTATTGTTGTACAGCAGAACTGAACAAGTCTATAAATATGTATTCACATAATTAGACAAATATCTCCACGGGCTCTGTGTACTGGTGTGGCCCTGCTAAAATCTACAAACTGCATAGAGAACAAAATATTTTTAAACAAACTCGCTTGGAGATGGTGGGAACAGTGGAAAGTAGATCAGCGAGGGTACACCGCAGCCGGGTACATCTGCACACTTCGCGCTGAAGCGCTGAGATACACAAGAGCCACTTCTGGGAGGGCTTGCCTCCATTTTCATTCTACGCACGTTCTTTCAGACTCAGAGTGCCTTTTCAACGTTGTTGTCAATGAAGTTGAATGTTATAGCATATCTTTGTTACATAGCTAAAGCATGTATTTCTTATAAAAGCAATGAGTGTGAATACACAAAAGAAGGTCACAATGATAGATCTATGCTAATTTCTATATGAAGCAGTGCTGTCTATGCTAATCTGCACGTGATCAAGCAAGTCCTTCATGTGTGATCGCCCCTCGAGTTCATTTGAAAATGCCGACCAAGGCACACACGGTGTAATGACCAAGCTGTTTCTAAGTGTGCTGGTACTACTGGTGATGACTGTTTAGAATGGTTACCAGCGGTTACCACATGGATCAGTGTAAGGGTAGGCATGACAACACCAGGCCTTGTTGAAAACCTACGCGAGATGCATGTAGAATAAAAGAGGTGCTTTATTTGTAATCCGCAAAAATTACAAAAACTAACACTAACATTTTCTGAAGAAAAATTAAAACGGGTCAACTGTGATGACTGACTTTTATTAGCCAGATTTACATATGCCGCTGAAATCCATCCAGATGTGTAAGCCACACGTTCACTCGATCCCAGTCATGCACAAGTAAACATGCAAAAATCTGTTGACAAGAGCAAACTATGAACGGCACAACAGCTGGAGTGATGTGTGAGCACTTTCCCAGATGGCATCATTGTTTTGTCAACATGTCAGCTTCACAGCCGATCAGCCACGTCTATAACTGCATGAAGTGTGCACGCACACACACACACAATTAGGAATTATAGAAACATGTTAGATATCAGTCTCCAAGCACTGTCAAACACTATGTTTGGCTAATAATTACTGTGAAAACAAATAAAAAATCTGAACTGAAGAGATCATTTCTTAGGCATGTTTGATGCATTTTTAAATTTGCTGAACGGCATAAAACGGTACCCTAAGGTGACACCCTCAAATCCATGCATGGATAGACATGCCACCCTGGTACCCTGACGCGTGTTAAGGCCTTACATTGCCCCACTCCCTCCGGTGACCTCGTCACAGTTCTGAAATAGCCTGCAGAGGCTGGTGCGTTTTGCTACGCATAAAGTGACAGTGATACCTCCGAAGGCCAGCCAATGCTTCGTTGTCCAGCAAGCCCTTTTAGGTTATCTGTTCACAACACATACATGCAACTGGAAGCAGAAACTGACACACATGCAATCGTTTTAGTTTGGAGGCCTTGGTTATCAGCAGGACACAAGTCCCTCTGGGGACCATGGTCACAACCTGCAGTGGAACAGACAGATGTAAGGTTGAATTTGCTATGATCTGGCACACAGTATCTGAACATAGAAAAATAACTAACAATTCTGATGGTATATAAACCTCTAAAGTAATTCCTAAGGGTTTCAACAAAAGCTAAAAATAATATTATATTTACTCAAAGGCCAGGGGACAGATAAAGCGTGGCCAAATGACTCCTTCAACGACCCTTTTACTAATGCAAAAAGAAGTAATAGGTCATAGTGAAGCATGAAATAAAAGGAGAGCAAACTAAAGTTAAATCAGTTTCTGTATCAGTGCACAGTTTTCCAAACTTGTGTGCCACACAAGTTATGTAATGTATACAGACGTGTATAAAGCAAGTCTGCGAGTTCCTGCTGTCCCTTCAACTGTCAAACTAAGCAGCATTAGAGGAGGCTGTCCCATCAATTATTCCACCCAGCACATCCATTAGTAATGACTGCTACTTAAAATAAGACACTGAAGGACTGACAAGGCAGCAAAGTACGTAAAAGCTCTCTGCGCACTGTTGTAAGAGTTTATGAGCGTGACTGCGTGTAGACATGGACGTCCAGTCACTCAGTACTCAGGACTGTCCTGACTGTTTCTTTTAAAGTTGTGTCTGTAGTTTAATGCCGCATCTGAATGAGAGTGGGAGGATGACTGTTTAGGGTTAGAATGTCTGGTGGGCTCACAGGCCATAGAAAGCAATAACTAGAAGGGCTAAAGCATCCTCCCTTTCCATGCTCTTCTGTGTCTCCATCCTGACATTAGCGGGCCTGTCCTATCTCAGAACATGCCGGTGGCAATGTCTTCCCATGTGGCCTGCTGTGTCACAGATGATCCATCACCACAGGTGTAGGTTTATTATTGGCCGGAGCCCATGGGCTCCCTGATCCTCACATATCAGCGGTAAATGCCAGCCTTCAGATGAGTGCACTGATTTGTTCTGTCATGTACAGTGGGGCCCCTTTGCCAGCTTCATGCCCCAAAACCCAAAAAGTCAGGTGTGGGCAGGTATGTCTGGTGTGTGTGTGTGTGTGTGTGCACATAGAAACGTGCTATGTATCAACTATCAAAAAACCAATCCTACTAGTAAAGTGACGACAAAGGACTATTTGAGGGGTTAGGACTTGGTTTTAAGATTGGTGTTGGGATTAGGTTGAAAAAGGCCGGGTAGAAGATAGAAGTACAAGAATGTGTGTGTGGGTGTGTGTCGATGTCACACTATAGTCTTAGTGCTGACCAGCACTTTCAGCACTTTCCTGCCAGAATCTTGACCCAAAACTGAATTTCTTAGCGACCTCGGGGCAACTTTTCTGCTTAACTAAAGCTTTAGTAGCTTTCCGTGCATGCCCCCAGCCAGGGTTTGTCAAATCAATTAGATCTTGTCTGTGGACACATTAAAGTTACCTAGCTTTTAGTTTAGGTGATTAACTTATCTGGATCAAAAATATTCAATCTTTGCATAAGAGGCTTTACATAATGCCAAGGTCATAAAATTTATCTGAGTGGGTAATTTAAATGGCAAAGCAGTAAAAAAAAAAACAAGTGGCTACGTCACATTTTTACAGCTTCAAATCTCATGAATTTATATGAATATTTCAAAACTCAAAACAAAAATGTCCAACAAAGCGACTTTATTTTAGCTTCTTTGTTTATTTACTGACTTCATCTGAAATATCTGTCCATTTTCAGCACATTATTCTGAGAGTTCACGGATTTTATGTGGATATAAGAAAAGATCAAAGACACGTGAAATTAATTCTAAAAGGTTTTCATCTGTTTCTTATCATGATGGGAAGTTAAAACAGTTTGACACAGCCTTGTAACCAAAAAAAAAAGCTGAAGTGTTTTAGCGTTGGATTTTGTCTGCCTTCAATTCTTCTGTTTCCACTAGTAGAAAATAAGCCTCTACGCTAAGTCATTTTTTTTAAGGCCAGAGAGGACCGCAGGAATTACCGGTACATGTGACACGGAAATATTTTATTTTGTTTGATGAATGAAATCAGATCAATAGATTTGAGGTTTTGTTAACTTTTTAAAATCTGATTTAAATTTTTTATTTTATTTAACTTTAAACGTGCATTAGAGAAGAAGTCAAAGTTTGCAAAAACAGGATATGAAACGCTGGCATGTCCCATTTACAGCATGTGTATTCAGCCAGTTAATGATGGCCATACTGGTGTGTAGCATGAAACAGCAGTCACTGTTGTGCTGCCTTTCATACTAGAGATGGGAGTGAGTGAGAGGAAATCCCAAAATCCCTGCCGAACTGAGGCAGGATTTTAGCCAAATTTCCCCTTTATTCCTCCGTCAAACAACATGCGATCACACTCACCCTTGACCCTCAAAGAGGACAAAAAGAAAAAGTGGAACAAAAACAACAAGCGCCGCCACAAAGAAAATGGCCAAGCCAAGAGACCAAAGAGAAAACAGGCGAGATGAAGAGGAGGAGAAAAAAGGCAATAATTTATGGTGTGTGCTGTTTTTCTGATTGTTGACAGACCTGCTTACATACAAATGTAGAAACTGAATTAATTTAACAGAATTTAAATACAAGTGGTAATTATAGTAGAATAGAATTGAAGTACTTTATTTATCCAAGGCATGGAAAAATTACTTTGTTACAGTGGCCTGATTGAAGTACTACAGCAATATGTGCAACATGAAAAATGTGCAAATGGACAAAATGCACAACTTGAAAGTACTAAACAGACTCCACAAAGTCACTCACCCGGTGTTCAGTACTCCTCCCATCCACCACTTATGCACCCAAACACTGCAGAGTCACCAGAACTTCTGCAGGTGGACCGACTCAGAGTGCAGTCTTAAAAGTCTGAGGTGAACAGGGTAAACAGGAATGAAGACAGCACAGACCCCCTGGGGTGCTCCTATGTCACTCACCACCACAGCAGCGCCAAGACGGACAAACTGAGCCATGTCTGTCAAGTCGTCAGCAACCCAGGAGAGTGGGTGAGTCAGCCATCATCGTCTGCAGCTTCTCTCTCAGTAACGGTGGCTGGATACTGTTAAATGCACTGGAGAAATTGAAGAAGGTGATTCTCACTGTGCAGTCAGCACCATCCAGATGTGAGTGAGTTCTCTGCAGCAGGTAGATGATGGCATCCTCAACCATCACACAGAGCTGGTAAGCAAATTGCAGAGGGTCCAGAGAAGATTTCAGCTTTGGACAGGTCAAGATGAGCGTCTTCAGAACCTTCCATCACAGGTGTGAGGGCTATTGGTCAGTAGTCTTGGGCCTCGGAGGGACATGACTTCTCGGGCCCAGGAACCAGACAGGGGGTCTTCCACAGTGTGGGCACCTACTCTTGGGTCAGGCTCAGGTTGAAGAGGTGGATGGATAGCAGACAGCTGGCTGGCATAGGTCCTCAGTACCTCAGGGCTGATACCATCAGGACCTGCAGCGATGCCGTGATGAAGCCATCTCCTCACCTGGCCAGTAGTCACAGTCAGAGGGGGGAGTGTTGACATTGAAGGTAGGGGAAGTGGGTCCATGGAGCTCACAGAGGAAGGGGACAAGGAGGAAGAGGGTGTCTGGGTGTTTAGAAACCAGATAGTGTGGGGCAGAAGGAGGACACAGCTAAAGGCTCTTAACTAAATCTAGGGTTAGGGTTAGGGTTAGGGTTAGGGTTAGGGTTTAAGAAACAGTTCAGCTCATTCACTTGTTCTAGGCTGAATAAAAATGTTCAAGTTGGTCATTTTCTAAAGTTTTTTTTTTATATTCAGCATTCATGTTTTACTCTATTTCAACAGTGGTTGGTTATTTGTTAAAAAGATCAACTGTAATGCTAAAAAAATCAGTGATGTTTTGATTCACAAATAACCAGCAGTCAAGACAATATTTAAAAGATATTAGAGCGCCGTGTGCTGCAATGTTTCTTGGCAGCTGTTATAATTAGCCTTAATAGTAAAGTTACCCAACTGCAGGAAAAAAAAAATGTTTAAGGCCAGAGCATCACAGAAGCAAATCAGAAAGCTCCCTCCATCTATTTTGGGAATTTCCTAACACGTTTAAGAGATTTGCTGCTGGGTCAACTGCTGACTGCTGGCTGCTGAGCCGTCAAACACTGTGACCATCTGGAGTGAAGTCTGATACTCCAGGACTGGCTAAGGTGGTACCTATAGTTCTGCTGCCAGTGAGAGCAGCAAATTTGTGCTAAATTAGTAGGTAAATATTAATCTGACATTAGTGCTGCTGGAGTATTCTATAAACTGCAAGAAGCCAGAGGTGTGCAAATTAAGAACTTTTTTTATTTGTAATTACAGTGCTGGCCGTGTTTTTTTGTTGTTGTTGTTGTTTTTTTATCTCTGCATTTAGAATCTCCTAATATAGCGTAGTACTTAGATTGGTAATCAGAGATAATTATGGAAAATGATTATCTTAATCAGAGCATGTCTGCAGTCAGGAGCATTGATTTTTAAAATTAGGTAGATTCTCTTCCCCTCCTCTTTTTTCTCTCTCGAACAAACAAACAAACACAGGCCCCCCCCCCCCCCACACACACACACACACAATTAGTGATATGGTAGTGCAAGCAGAACATATATAAGGATCCTAACACGTCCTCACTTCTTAACCTCAGTTCTCAGATATTGACACATGCAAAGACGGCTGGCAAATAAAGATGAACTGCAAAATAATGGCAAACATTATCATTAGAAAGTTGTAGAGAAGACAAAAGGGCAAAAAAAACCCACATTGTTGTTTTTCAATAACTGTTAGTATTTTATAAGCAATAGAAAAATCTAAAATGTTTTGGACCAGCTAGAGGCTTTAAATTACAGTAATCCAGCCTCGAAGTAACAAATGCATGGAATACGTTAATAATATAAATGTGTGGATACCTTCTTCCTGTTCCCCACAGCTCATCTCTGAGAAACCCATCTCCATGGAGGAGATAACAGAAAGCAGAATTTAGTGATTTTGTGTGTGTGTGTGTGTGTGTGTGTGTGTGTGTGTGTGTGTGTGTGTGTGTGTGTGTGTGTGTGTGTGTGTGTGTGTGTGTGTGCGTGTGTTTGTGTGTGCCAAAATGTCAAAACAAGAGTTCAGGCTGATGACAAGAAGGAATGTTGCCATCAATACCTCAAGTACAAAAGATTTTTTTCAATTATGGCTTTAGGGTAATTGAATTGAATTATAAATTATTATTATTATTATTTTTTTTTTTTATAATTATTATACATTATTAAAACCACAATGGCTGTGTGGCATATAAGCCATTGTAAATCTATTTTAGAACAAGAGACGTCACAAAGAGATGTTGCTTTGATTCAAGATTCGAGGATCCAGCATCAAAGAGAGCAGGCGTGCTGTGTGACGTGTGCATCAGTGCTTCTCAGCGCTCTAGGACTCATTAAATCACTGTGTCCTTTCAAGTATTCCATAAGATTAAAGTTAGTTTTTGCACATGTCATCAACAAGCTAACATGCTGAAGATGAAAGGCATAGATCACTGGTTTTCATGTCAACCCCATTGTGCACAGATCACATTTCAAAGTGTTATTGCAGGGAAATTTGTACTATAGAATTCTCTGTGCATTTGAGCTCAGCTGCAGGTGCACATTTTTGGACAGGCATGTCAACTACAGCTTCATGGTCTTTGTGTGTGTGCGTGTGTGTGTGCGTGGGGGGGCTTTGGGGGGGGGGGGCAATGTGTGAGAAATCAGCTACCACTCTGATATTTCTGTGCAGTATTTTACACACGGTTTTAGAGTTGTTTGGTTTATGCCCCCCGCTTTAAAAAAAAAAAAAATTAAAGGCAATCATCAATAAATACCTGAATACTAAAACAAACAAATGGACAGCAGGTTTGACGTAAATAAAGCCTGGGTATGTGGGAATGTTCATAGGACGACCTGTCAACAGCCTGTCAACAGCCAGTCATTGGGCAACTGGGAAATATGAGATAAAATATAGAAGAAAAGGTGAAGGACAAGAGACAGAGACAAATGCTAAACCTTTTCCCAGTCCAACAGCAACAACAAAAAAGATGAACAATAAGGGAAAAGGAGGAAAAACAAATGGGATATTAGCCCGGGGTAGAGCGATAAGAGATGTGAATAAGCAGCTTCCTCTTATCAGTCCAGACAGAAACAAGCCCTGTCCATTCTCACTCACAGCCCAAAGACAAAAAGAGGCCCAAATATTCACTCAAATACACACTCTCTCACACACGTGCTTTTGTAATTCAGAACATTCACATCAGTTGTGGCATTATCTGTTTGTGCTGAGTAAGAAAACTTTTTTTAATCTTTTTTTTTTGTCACAAAGACACAATCCAAATATATCTAGTACTGCTTTGAAAGCACTGAAATATTCAACAGTGCTCAGCCTGTCGACTGAAGCGCGAATTGTTCATGACATAGAACAGCGCACATCTGCACTGGAACGTGGACTCCTCTGAGGAGTCGAGTGAGGTGAAACCTTCTGGATGACATGCAGCAAATTTACTCATTGACAAGGAAACAGGACAGGGAAATAAAAAAGGAAAGCCAAAAAAAAAAAGCTTTAAAATTAGATTGAAAGATTTGTCATGGATGCATCAGTCAGGTAGGTGTCTCCGGCAGAAGCTTCAAAGGGATAAACGTAGTGGCCATGACTCACGCCCACAGTTGTACTGTCACAGTCAAAGATTAAGATATAGCTTCTCTCCTACTGTAGGCCAGAACTGTGATGCTACTTTGTTTTTTATTTTATGGATCCAACTAGTGGAATAGGAGAACTCAGGGTCTTTTTAAGACATTCCTCTAAACTATAGCATATGCATGCATACACTGATGATGGACTAATTATTAAAAGAGCTGTGAGTGCGAATGGACAGGCTGAGGTTGGCTCTGATTCCCACCGTTTCTGTATGCAGGAGGAGTTAATAGCTGAGACGGCTGAATGATGGGCCCTTCCTGCAGCCAGATAAAAGTTGGCGGCAAGGCGATTATCCCTTGAAAATTAGCTTTTGGCCAGCAAAACAATGTGGTGAAAAATCACAATATCATCACTTGTATTCTCTGGGGAGCTGTCCCAAAGATACGACGGGGAGAGAAGCTTGGTGGGGGGAGGGACAATTCCACACCTTAGCATAATGAAGGCAACTTGTGTGTGTAGCAATTCAACAGTGTTACAGTTTCCAGTCACCACACAGACAAAATGTTGCAATAGCACACCAAGCTAACAAGCTGGTTCTGTGCATCAAAAATGTGGAGGCAGCCCACCCCCGTGGTGAGCAGGATGTCGTTGTCCCCCCACAGCTGTTGTCCTGGCTAACGGGCATGAGTAATGGCCTCAGTGCTGAAGACTTCTGTGTTTGACAGAAAAAAGATAAGAGCATCACAGACAGTGCAGCCTTGACAAACCCAAGCACCTGAGTCCAGTTCTGTTGGCGCATTTACACTCATTTAAAAACATATATGTTGTGTTTGGTAGTGTCAATGAACAGTTATGCATACCACAAGGGCACCCATCCATTTGTCCATCCATCCATCTTCTGCTTCATCTTTTAACCGCGTTACCAGGAAGGTTTCAGTGTCAGCTGCCTTCCACCAACATGCAGGGTGCGCCATACACAAATCACCCGCTCTTTATTTGAAGTCACCAATTCATCCAAATGTGCATTTTTTGGGGAAAGCTGAAGATGTATATTTGTTGTTTGTTTCAGGACTGTTGCAATAATAAAACCTTATCTGTGAGCATTTGGAAAGTATGCAGAAAAATGTTGTGGAAAGTGGGCTAAATGTTTAAAATATGTTGGCTAACAGTGGCTAAACCTTTAGATCCAGCACCCCATATACAATGCCTACATCAACATAAAACAATACGTTTCCTAATTTAGGGCAGAAACTAACACTGTGACTGGGAATTGAATTCCTGCACAGCTTCACTATCAGTATCAGCTAGCCAAGATGACTTCAGGTTAGTGTAAAGGATTGACCTGAAGGTCAAATGCTAACAAGCTGAAAGATGGAAAAGAGCCTCTGTAGTATTAATAGCTGACATAACAGCACAACGTTGTGGACACCAGAGCCTGATAATGTGTTCCTCTGATGCCTGCTTCAAGAATTGCACCTGACAACAAAACGAAAACGGCAGCTTTTAAAGTCTTTATTCATTGTGCTTTAGAAAAAATCAGTGCAGGTTTGTTGCTCCACTTTACCTGCTGCCATGTGGATAATGTTGAGCTTTTCTGAAAGCATGCTTCCAGTTTTGGATGTGCACTGATTTAAAGAGCCCCCTGCACAATAAGGGAAATTATCTACAGTTCTTATCAACTAGCAAGAAAAAAAACAAAACAAAACACAGAAGCATACAATGCAGTGATTAGAAACTTAGACTGCACACATGCTGTATGGACATTTACGTTCCCTCAATGTTAGAGTGTTCCACTTCAGGGTGAGATGACAGAATTGGGGCAGTTGTGAAGAGTACCACCCGATGTTCAGAGCCGCTGGCAGAGTCCTGCGTCCTTAGAAAAGACAACAGTGTGTGGATCCCAGACTAAAAAGTTGTGGTCCAGAGAGCCGAGTACCTTAGATCTGCATTATCAAACGATGTGAAAACTCCTGACAGAATTCCTCTGGCCTCCAACATCACTGGAGGCTGCATCATTTCTCACCTAACTTCTAAAAAACGACACAAAAAATGTCTTTTCTGACTTAGAACATTGAAAAATTAATCATTTTCAGGTGTTTTTTTCCATCTCTTTTTTTAATTTTCTTTTTTCTATAACAGTAAACATACTGGTTTCCCATGAAAAGGAAAACGTAGTGGGAGCGCAGCACCTGCAGCTAAACATGAACCTGCTGTGAGCTTTCTGCTCCCATTTAGAGCTTTGCTGAGCTGATCATTACAAGCTTATCAAGGTGTCAAAATGAGGGGGTAGGTCAAAATGATTTATGTGAAGGACAAAACCATCTTTGCCTGGCGGTTTGTTTTTATTTTTCTGGAATAATCCACCTTCAGACAAACTGTATGAAGCAGCTGGTGGCACATTCAAAATATAGTAATGAAATCAAAACTATGCATTTCAAAAGCAAAGCAAAAACGTAGGTATCATCAATACTTACATACTTCTGATACTTGTGTTATATTATAGAAGTTTTCCCCACCTGTTTGAATGTATGGAATGACCCTTTCAACCACTGCTGTTTCACTCACACTTGGATTTATTTATTGCACACACACACACACACACACACACACACTGCAGTACTACTGCATCGTCATGAGTCAATCTTCGACAACGACTGCACGTCAGAAGATGCAAAGAAATTATTAAAATAATGAAATTGAACTATGATGAATGGCAAAACTGGAAGTTAAGCTTTTCAGTGTTTATTACATTATCCTCTCACACAGCTGAGTCTGTTGAACTGTTATCCAAAAGTGTCCCTCTCATTTCCTCTATAATCCAATTGCCTCGGTCAGCAAGCGCATATTTAGATATTCTTACAACCGTTAATAGTCCCTGACATCCTCATGAACCGGCACTCTATCTGCCAACCTGGAACCACATCGGTATTCCCGTGGCCTACCGCACATCCTCTCAGACTGGCTGTGAATGTCTGTCTTTGCTTTTCTTTCTACCTCTCTTTCTTGCACCTCCTCTCATTTGTGTTCAGAACCTTCCGTTGCTGAGGAAATCATTTCAGACAACCGAATCAGAACCATCTGCATATAGCCTTTCAGAGAAAGGCCTTGCCGTTGCACGGCTCATTCAGCACTCACACATACCACAACTAAGACACTATTTCATCATGCAGGGATCTCTTTTTTGTGACAGTATAAATCTTATCCACTCATTCTGTTTCCAGAGTCCTGGTAGCCCTGGAACCCATAAACTCGTTCTTTTATAATGGGTGCGTGTGTTGTACAATCTTGGAGTTTGTTGCGAGTTCAGGGAATACAGTTGTGAAAACCAAGTACACAACAAAGAAGTGAGTGTCAATCCATCCACCTTCTGTACTGTTTTTTACCATGGGAAGAAATAAACCTTTCAGTTGGCCTCTCACAGGAAGACGCAGAGTCTTTCCAACACATGTTTGCAACAGTGCACCAAAGGCGGCTTTGTTCTGCATGTTGACAAGCAGCACAAATTAGTCTCCGGACATATGAAAGCCATACCTTGAAAATAAGTGCAGAAATTCATGGTAGTTGAGCAGGAAGAGCTTTAAAACGTGTTTGAAGTTGAACTTAGTCTGCTTATTAGGCTCATGGATAAAAGTTAAAATGTGCTTTTTTTTTTTCCTCATTGGATTAAAAAAAAGATAAGAGCATACAAAAAAAATCATACGGATGACTGTTGTGGCGACACATCATCAGTAGGGTAAAACTAAATTGTCTTTGATGATCCAAGCCCAGCTCACATTCTCTATCTGGAGACCTCCTGTGGAGACTCACACAAACACTTTAGCTTTCCTTCAGAGTGTTCAATCATTTCTTTCATAAACAAACCTCCGCATCATGTCAGGACTGTTCAGTGATCAGTTCATACTTAATCTGCAGAATTCAGATCTAACAACAAAAGCACCCAGGGCTTTTTAAAGGTGCTTTATAGTGCCTCCTCTCCAATTTACACAGAACTCCCCACAATCGCTCCAACTGCTCTATGTTTCACCTCTTTGTCTCTATCCATTTTTCATGTGACGCGCTCACGCTCCTTATCTACTTTACCCTTTCCTCTTACTTTGACTTACTGTCTACCTCGGAATCCCCTAATTCACCCCCCTCAACGCTGCTTTCCTTTCTGCCGATGCTCCACAGGGCAGACCGCAGCCTCCTAATAAGTCTGGCACTCATACAGAACAAACATTTTTCTCTGTAAATGCACGCTCCTTGCAGCTAATGCTAGCATCTTCTGGGCAGCAAAACAGATTAGGAACACCATGTGACTCCTGGCAATATTTTTCTTCTGTCAAATACCCGCGATTCTGGCGCCAGCCTGTCATGTTAGGACAATCTCCCAACAAATACGAAGCATTTTAACTGGAATTCTCAGCTAGCTATCGTTGACGCCAATCATACTCGTCAGTGCAACTGTTTTTTGGTTTAAATTTCAAGAAAATCCTGCATTTACATTTTAAACCAGCTATATTTTGATTAAAAGGCAAGTAAACCCCAAAATACCTTTTTAATGTGAAAACATAAACTAGATTTGGTCAAACTTGATCTGAAATTTCTACATCTAATTCCACATAACGAGATAAGTCCCTGATGTCAGGTGTAATTTTGCGGGTCATAATTTGAAAAATGTTGCTTGAGTTATGGACTCATTCACACAAGCAGCCATTCTTAGTAATGCGCTGGCATTTTCTCTGGAAGGGGTCACGTGTGAACGACGGCATGAACCCTGATCAATTTTTCTGAAAATCCACACTGACAATTTCCACCCCCTGACCCCCTGATATTGCAGGGAAATTGCCGCAAAGGCCGCGTTGGAAATGAAAGTAGCAAAACAAATGGCACCCAGGCTCAACTCCCATCCTCCTGGAATGTATTTCAGTTATGGTCTGGCTCAGCAGCGTTCTTTTAATGCCTTTCATAATGTGTTGAAGGCTTTTTTTCCCCCCTGATTGAGTAAAAGCACAAAAAAAAATGGAACTGTGCAAAACAACCTTGTCTTGGTTGAGTTCTGCACCGACTCGTCTGTTTCCTGTGCTGTTGTTTCTTCGGAGGACCTTTTCTACACATCGCCAGGGAGTGTTTAAACAGTGGCAACAAGATAATGCTGGGGATAAGGAGAGATATTAAATTTTGCTCAATTATTAATTTAACCAGCAAGACCCTGCAGTGGCCCCAGTGTCACAAACACTTTCAATGCCCTAAATCTGATATCACAAGCTGTATAATCTGACTGGACAAGGAGTGACTTCTACAAATTGGTCGTTTCATCTGAAGGAGCCAATTTCAAAACCTCAACTTTTCCCCCCTGCTTTTGCAAAGAAACATACCACAAAAATGATAAATTTAGCCCTGAAAACTTTGTATATCCCAGGGGACAGCGTGACAGAGTTGACCCGAGTTGACCAGAGTTTTTTCTCTCTCTAAGGTTCAGAGTTCTGCCTTCACACAGCATCCCCCCAAAGGACACTGACCTTAAGCGAAACTTTCTGGAGTTGGGCTGTGATTCCAACAGTAGCGAGCTGTTAGAGATAAAAATGCTGTAGATAACTAATTATTCACACAGATTTCACGCTGCCAGCAGTTTTTCCCACTGTGAATTTTATGGCGGCAGCGATGGCACATAACCGTGATGAGAGTGTGCAGCAGAGGATTTCACCAATTACACATTATGAGGGAAAGAAGTATCAATTGAGATCATTTGTATTAGTGACCTTGTTCCACTTGCCTCATGAGCAATGATACTGATGCTGCTGTAGAATAAAACAAATCAGCACACCCACTGACAGCCCACAAAGGCATTACTGCGGCTCCACCTCTGCCTAAGTGTTCAAAGAAAATTTACAGGAAGAGAATTTCCAGTTCTACCACCATTTTTTTTATACCACAAAGCAATTTCCCTTGAAGCCCTAAAGCAAATGGATGGCATTTCCAGCAAGGCAAAATCTAACAAAAAGATAAAAGCTCTGCTTCATAAAAGATTTAATAATTATTTATTGATTTCAAATGTAGCCACCACAAGGCTTTTCCCAGGAAAACAATAATGCCTTCCTGATACAGTCTCAGTAAAAAAAAAATGTTTTCTCTTTGCTTTACTGCACCACACAAATAGGGGAGACAGGAATTAAAGTCTCACTTTTCCTCATTTCCATCATTTTTTCCAGTATTTTAGGACATTTACAGTAAATCCATGGTTTCTGCATGAGAGCCACAGGGTGATGGAGGGATGCGCATGCATCAACCACACACAAGAGCACCTGTAAACACTCAGCCAGCACACACACGCACGGGGACAGACACACACACACACACACACGCACGCACGCACGCACGCACACACACACACAAACACACACACAGTCACAAACAAAGGTGAATAGATGGCAACAGGACAGGAATTATGGACATGGGTGAAACAATGGTGACAATGGCCAAGCTGCACCAATGTTTTCCCTGATAAAAGCTGAATTCTCATCTGCGTGAAACAAAAACCAACTGAATAAAATGAAGTGACTGCAGGTGCACACGTGAGCGCCGAAGGGTCTGAATAGATTCTGGTCACCGAGGACACCTTTGGAAACATGCTGAAGCAGCTGAGACAACACACACACCACAAACCAGCCACACAAGTGCATTATGTTAACATTTGTTTAAAAATCAGTCAATTAAATCAATCAATCAACATGCAGTGACAATTTTAAAATCTGTGTGTTCTGAAAACTAAAATAATCTAGAGTAATTTAAAGTCAGTAACTTCTGTCCTCCTGGCAATGGTCAGAAATAAGCAAGGAAAGCTTTTATGCTGGTGTGTAGGTGTGTATGTGTGTGTGTGTGTCCTCATACTGCATTCACTGTCTATATTCATATTAAATGTCCATTTCACTGCGATATCAGCATGGCTGCATTGGTCTCTGCTTGTTGATGTGGTGGTTCCTTATGGCTGGTTGCAAAGGTGTAGGGGTGGAGTGCCGTGGAGTGGGAATGGGGGTGGGGGGAGATCGGAGGGTAAACTTTTTTTAAATCGCAGCAGTCTAATCAGGGAGTGAAGCCAGAGCTGATTTGATACCCCAGGTTTAGTCCTGATAACAGATTGTGCCAAACCACAATGGGAAAAGCACAGACACACACACAGACACACACACACACACACACACACACACACACACACACACACACACACACACACACACACACACACACACACACACACACACACACACACACAAAGTCATGTGTGGAAAAAAACCCCTCTACCCTATTCTTCAGTCTGGTCTACCATTGATTGTTTTAAAGCTCCAGGTTCACTATTGATTCTTCCTAATCATTTTTAAATGAACAATTATGGCCTTGTCACCAGAAGACGCTTGCAGCTACACCAGAATTGCTCACGTCCATTTCTTTGATTAAAAACATCTCTCTATATCAGGCTAATTATCTGACAGGATTGTTTGCGATTAGCATGAATATTTTTTTATTTTAACCATCTTGTTTACTTGATTTTCTGTGTCATTCTCAGTGCACGTGCAGTTTTTTAAAGGGAAAAGCATGTTTTATGCGTCAGTTAACAAAGAGCTTTGACAACAAAAAGGTCACTGTATTAAATTGTCATTAGTGGAGGCTGTAACATCGATAATTATACAAAGAAATTTAGGGTCACACATGGTTGGCTGGTTGTCTTCATTTTAAAAAGACCATCTAACGCAAATACAGCTGCAGAAAAGTTCCCTCATCTGCAGCAGCATGTACGCGCGTGTGTGTAGATGAAACAGAACCATATTTAGTCCTCTTTCTGGGGCCTTAGAGAGCAATTACTTTAGCAAATCAATCCAGCCTTGGACACAGAAATAAAGTCTGATTGTTTTTTATTCCACCTGTTATTCCACATTACTGCTCCCTGGTGAGAAAGGATAGCCAGCCGCAGTGCGAGCACTGGTTTACTGCTCTACTTATTCCCTCTTTAATGCAGTAAATTCTACTTTGGTAATATTGTTTGTGTGATTTGTCAGCGAATTTGAAAAGACAAAGATATTTGAAAGCTCATATGGAGGATTAAGCCACCAGTGAACGCTTTCTGAGATGATAAATGAAATACTGAAACTGTAGGTGGAGGAAAAGAAAAAGGCGTGAAGCAGAAAGATGGTAAATTAGAGAAGAAAGGTGCCGGGCGTAGAGGGATCGAGGCTGTTGGGGTTACAAAATGATAAAATCACTGAACAGCAGATGATTAAAGCCAATACTGGTATGGAAAAGACAAAAGGTGAACAGAAAAACTCCGTCAAGAATATAACTAGCCTGAAATAACCTGAATGCATGTGCAATTTAAAATATACTAGTTTTATACCTGCTAATATTCGTTTTCCTTCTTTGCTCAATTGCTGATTGAGGTTTTACAGCCGTTTGTTAGTGCCTTTCATCTTTCTGAAGCAACTAATAACATGTCATTAAACGCTCAGAACATCTTTTCCCTGTCGCATATAGAAAGCTTTCTTAAGGTTAACACATTTTTAAGAATGATCAACCCTTGATCAGCGCACTTTATTTCAGTGATGAAAATCCTGAGTGACAATATAGTGAATATGTTAGTATAACAGTGCTAATTATATATTACCAATAATCTCCCCTTTTCTTCTCC
>CAAE01015023.1:50555-68899 GCA_000180735.1 Tetraodon nigroviridis | reverse complement strand
TAAGCAGAAGATATCATCTCTCGCAATATTTATCCTTTGTGTCTGAACTTTCAGAGCTGAGGGTCGGTATGTATGCATGACACTAGTCCCAAAATGATGAGACATAATGAGTTGCGTCAGTGCATTCTGTGTGTCTTTTTTTCCCTGTGGCATGTAGCCAAGCGGATGGCATGTCGAGAACCATTGAAAAGTACAACTAACAGTTCCTACAGGCGTTTTGTCAACCGTCACAGCACTTAAAGACGTGTTTTTATCTGTGAATGGCTTTGTAAATTGACACATCTATTTCTGGTGATAGACACGACGCTCTTATACTTCAGTCTCATTGCCACTGCCCTGAAACAGGACAGAGAACTTCCAGAGATGTGGAAGCATCACATTTCCGTCATGCTGAGCAGACCTGCCGTGCCACATTTCTTCACATTATGTTTCCGTTTTAGATGAGTCATGTTTGATTTTAGCTCTGTCACCTTCAGTTTGTTTATGTCTCAGCGAATTATTCACAGCTACAACTCCTTAGCAACAGGCTAAAAAAGCAGATACTGGTACCTTACAGATAGATTAGCATATTTTTATGCAAACATGTCAAACTGAGTAAACTAGAACCCCCCTCCTATTAGTGCCAAATTCATTATAACAGAAAAAAAGCTATAAAAAATATAATTTGAATGCTTTGGGCTAAGAAAATATTCCGAATGAGATTGAAACTTTTACAGGTAATACCCCACTGTGGTTGTGTTTATCAGTCTCACACACATTTGTTTTCTCTTACCTTTGTTTTAGACAAGTGGCATCATCGCAGAGGGAGAGCATGAAAGACAGAAGAGAAAAAAAAAGTGTGAGACAGATTTCTTATATGAACAGACAAAGTGGATGTACACATGACAAGATATTTTATTTTATAAATACATATAAGAATGAGGTTAAAATCAGATGACAGCTAATTCCCAAAGGTCAGTGCCAGGGTCGACTGCGCTCTTCCGTTGACAAAACATGCAACTGCAGGTGTGTGCTCACACCAACCACACCAGCACCAGACAAAAGAGACAGAACAGAAGAAACCAATATTGTAATTGTTAATTTCCTCCTCTGCTCAAGAGCTGATGATGGAGAGGAAATACTAAAGACAGTGACACAGACTCACACAGTCAGACAGACAGAGACGAGAAGCATAATTGTTAATTTCCTCCCATTGTCGTGACAGGGTAAGAGAGTCAGCAAAGTTTCTTTTCTACGTCAAATGTTTATGTTCATCTAAAAAAAAAGTCAAATAGATGATATCTATGACCACCATTAGCAGGGCCGTTACCAACCAGGAACATCTTGTGCATAATAAACCAGGGTAGCTCCAGTGCGCTATTTCATGCAGGGACATGTACTCCAAAGCGTGTTCTAATGTTTGACTTTAATTTCATCAATGTGATTGACACAGCAGGGCTTGCAGCAGCCGATCTAGACTTTTTAAAACTTTAGCAGTGCAACTAAAATTGAAATTAAATGTAAAATAACATGATAAACACACTGAGATAGGAAAATTTGATGACAATTAGGGGTAAAATGGCATTTAATTATTGAAAATACAGTTAACGGGAGTAGTGTTAGGTGGCTAACTGGTCAAACAAGATGTTTCAGTCTGTTATAGTGGCACAGATGAACTTTTTAAAAGCAGAAATAGTCCAAAAACCAACACTGGCCTTATCTGCATAATGTGTAAAACACATTGCCAAAAGAGAAAAAAAATGGAAAACTTACAAGGAACTGAGTTATGTAATGTCACAGAGATATTTAATGGAGACCTCTACTATTTCTTTGACCACAACTATCATAGAGGCCTAAAAACCTTTATTAATAATTTGTGAATTTCTCTCTCCTGAGGGAGTGTGACTGTCAGGAAGCAAAGGCCTTTCAGTCTTTTATTCATTCCTTCCCCTCAGTGCAGAGAGTTTAGCAGCACACGAGCAGGAAAGCCTTTTGAGTTTTGTGTGTGGTTGTGTGTGTCTGTGTTTATGGTGCTTCCTCTAATAATCCACAGTTTATATTTATGTGCAAGCGTCACACGAGAGCAGTGACTTGTACAGAGACTCAATCACCCACACTCATTTGTGATTATTTGTTCTGAAGCGTTCCTTGGGGGAAACCTACAGTTGGAGATGCAGTCAAGACTTTAAAACATAACATCAGCCCAAAAAGCTGAGCCAGCATTTCTCAGAGTGAAATCTGAAATGTTTCATCATCAGGATGAGTCCAACAGTGTTGTCACAGGGCCTTGATAATTTGTGGAGAGCAGTTAGACAACTATTTTGACACAGGCTGTGAATGTGAAATGATGCTCAGTCATGGACAATAATGACTCCTGGTACATATGTACTCTATACATCCAGGGCGCAGACTGAACCAAGAGTGGGCCGAGATGAAGAGACCACGCAGCCTCATTATAAGGGCTGGCGTGCACAGTGGATGGATACAGATGGCTGCATCTGAGATGGCAGTGACAGACACA
The DNA here is from genome assembly GCA_000180735.1 of Tetraodon nigroviridis. Classification (NCBI taxonomy): domain Eukaryota; kingdom Metazoa; phylum Chordata; class Actinopteri; order Tetraodontiformes; family Tetraodontidae; genus Tetraodon; species Tetraodon nigroviridis. Next base: position 66,399 of record CAAE01015023.1, on the reverse strand, counting down.
CACACACACACACACACACACACACACACACACACACACACACACACACACACAAAAGCGAGATCCGAATAGGCTCAAAATGATGAAACTTCATGAAATTTCTTTTTTTAGAACTAATGATTCCAACTTACTCTTCAAAACCAATTGGTCCATCTGTCTGTGATGGTGTCTGCCTCATGATTTAGGAGCATTTTATTAGCTTAGAACAAGTCTTTTTACTGCTGGGGGATGGGGAGTTGAGTGTTTTTCAGCTGGAAATTGAAAAGCAAAAATAAAGGAATCACCCACAGCTATGCTGAAAGGTTTTTTAATTCACCAGCCTGACCAGTGGATGGCAGTGACACTAAAACTGCAGCCAGAGATGCTGAAAGATTAGCAACCCCAATCAGCCTTGACTGGGCACATCATCCTGAGCCAGTCAAAAAAATGATGACGTCTCTTCAGCCTCTCCTGCGTCTTCATCTCTGTGTGCATAAACCTGGTTGAGCCTAAGGTGTCAAAGTCAATGTTGGCCCTATTCAATAACTTCTTGGGAATCCAGTACGCCAACTGGCCACATATCAGACTACATCAATCACTTTCATCCTCATTGTCTCTGGGATTCTACCCTTCTACTCAGTAGATCAGACCATTTTCTTTTCTAGTAAAATTGATGGCTGTTATTTTCTCTTGAGCAGTTTCAAACACCTTGTTCACCAAACTGTCACTCTCCAGACTCCTACTCTCTTCCCACTTTTTCCATCTTACTGGTTTTAATATCCTGTTCTTTTTTCCCTTTTAGGGCAGGGACACAACCTCCAACCTCCAGTTTGAAAACTACTGGACATGTCATCTTTGTGGCAGCTAATATCTGCTGGACTTTACCATTTTCTGGGTGCAATGGCCCCGACTCAAAAAACCAATATCTCTTGCCAAAATATATCAACGCCATAGTTCTTATCTGGACCTTGTTTGTCTGCTTCCAGACAGGAAGACGGAAAAACGGTTTGCAGGAAAACGGTTTGCAGATCTGTTTCAAACACACAAAATGGATTACTTAAGTTCTAACTGAAAAGTGCTTATAACACCTGACCACTTCCATGTCCCAAAAAAGGCTGTAATTTTTTTTTTTTTTTCATGTTGTCTGATAGTAAGACATCGTAAACGGACAGCCCAGACGGTGCTGCTTACGATGGGTAAATGTCAGAAAATTTTATCATTCTTTCTGCCAAAACAACCTTGAGATCACGTCCAGGTTCAAAATTGAATCCTTTCATCAGTTCTGCTTTCAGCCACACCCATCTTTGAAGAATGGCTCACAGAGACGTGATTGATCGTTCTGCTATAAATCTAATCAACTGACCTGATGAGCAACAAATATGCACGATACCAGGGATACGACAGAAGGTCAGTCAGACCATGCTCCATTTCATACATTCGATTATCCAACTGTTTGCTACTTTGGACTGCAACTTTTTAAAGAGAGAAGGTCAACAAGAAACTAGAATGACTCAGCACAAACTCACTTATTCATAACACTCCTACATAAGTAGCTACATATTGTAAGGCCCCCCCTATTGGTGTCAGGAGAACTTCCACACAGCTTCTGTTTCTGCGGGCTCTGATATTTATATAGAATAATTATTTATTGAACTTAAGAAAAAAAAATTCTACCTCTTCACAAAGCAGTGTTCCCACAAGACCAACACTGACCTGATTTTACAGATAAGGTGGGCACTCTGGGGTAATCATATATAAAGATAAACATGCTTGTCACCTTACATATCCGATGGCCGAGGAAGAATAAATCAGTTTTAGATATTTATCTCCCCACATTTTTTTCAAATTGCTAAAATTAGACTTGTGTGTAAATAACTTACATTGAATATATTCATTTCCTCTAATGAGCCATAAGGGAAAACTTGCCTCTGTGGCGAGCGCGCAGGCTTGAAAAGCACCACTCTGTGTGTAACAGAGCTTTTTGCCACATATATGACAGCAAATGGGAGGATAATCACTTGAAGAGGAAGAGAGGTGATGTCCCAGGGGATCGTTGCAGAAAAACACTGTGAAATGGATGTGTTCAGGAGGAGAAATGCACTCTCCAACCTCCTCCCCTCAGTCTGTCCAGCCCTCTCAGACACAGACAAAATGATCCTCCCTAAACTGTGATTCTGTTGGTGTCTCCGGCTCTACCTCACTGTCCTGCTCGCCCTCTCCAGTGTCTATTTCCTGCTTAGCCTTTGCCTGATTGCCCCTCCATTAAGACATTGTTGCACTGAACTTCCCAGGTTTCGTGTTAATTTAAATTTTTTAAGAAGAGCCTCACCTTTTTGGTCTAATAAGTAAGGAGCCATTGAAACAGCCGATCTCTGACGTTTGGGCTCATAAATATGGGTGATGGAGGTGGGAGGGTTTAGGGTGAGAGTTTAATAGTAGCGCGGTGAGCATAAAGTGCAGGAAGTTAAGATGTTGATGCGCAGGTTCTGGTCATGTTTCCTTCTCGCCTGCTAGGGAATGACCGTAGGTCACACTATCCCTAGCACCATAACCTTAGTGTTTGGTGGCCAGTTATTATTCTCTTGTAACATGTTATCATGAGAGAATAAACAGTTTTTATAGCTTAAAAAATCCAGAAGAGTGGCGCTATGTTAATGCCAAGTTTACCAAAAAAAAGATCTTAAATCCTTAGACAAGACTACTTTTTCAAGTTAGAAAACATGTCACTTTCTCTTTTAAATGCCTGACTGAAATTGCCGACTGACCTGCAAGATACAGTCACACGGTTTTGGTTGAACACATATGATTAATTTAGGAGAAGGGTAACCTGTAACCAGCGGGCATTCTTCTCAACCTGATTTAAAACCTTGGTTTTATGAGAACAGTCCTGTTTGGAAGCAGCAGCAACAGCAGGGAGAAAAGAAGGCAATTCCTTTTTTTTGCATTCTGGCCATTTCCTTTCTTCTTCTCCTGCTCAAAGGGAGACCTGCTGCATGATCAGATTGGGGTGAAATGGCCAGACATAGACTGACACACATACGCCGTCCCACGCACACTCACACACACACAAACAAAAGGCACACAAACATTTTCAACATGTCCTGTCAGAAAAGAACTAAAAACATTGGGGTAAATTTAATCTTATTTAGATTATGTAATCCCTGTCTCAGACATTTAAAGTGATTACACCAGCATAAATGACAGTTTAGGCGACAAATTCTAATGGCTTTATGTTTCTGTGCGGACAGTCGATACTTCGAGTTTTGTTAAGCGGCATTTCATATTCATAACATGCTTCCTCTCTGGCTGCAGGGTACCAACCGATTGAAATATCACACAGTCTCCTCTAATCACATTACTCTGCTTGGAAAGAACCCACAGTCGACGCCCAGTGTGAGGCTCCGGCTGTTTGATGTTAAACATTCGCCGAGTGAGAAGCAGAATTTTCTGTTCGTCGGTCCGTCCAAGCGCTTGACTGACTGGTGAGTCTATGGCTGTCTGACTGGCCAACTGACGCTCTGACCGTCTGCTTTACTGACTGACAGCTCGAAATCACACTGACCTACACAATTGAAAACACTGCATCCAAAATTTGTATTTATTGTTGCCTCATCAATCACACAGACAGACAGACAGGCAGACAGACAGGCAGACAGATAGATAGGCAGGCAGGCAGGCAGGCAGACAGACAGGCAGGCAGACAGACAGACCTGGGAATGTACTTCATGGACACCATTAGGTCCTTTCAATTATAATCTCAGTCTTGTTTGTCTGCTTTGATAATTGTGCTTTGACAGCATAAATCATCTCCCTCATAAAGGGATAGAGGCCGACAGCGGGACAGTGTCTGGTGTCACATCACAGCTGGTGATCTCTAGTCCTCACATCCTCATCTATAGAAAAATTAATGTTTAATGGGTTTTGATAAGCCGCAATTGCTCCAGGAAGACAATGGTCTTTTTTCTTGCTATACATTATATCTTATCAGCACAAAAATGTTTACTTGATTATTTCATAACTGACATTAATGCAAATGTGTAAATCAACATCCAGTTAAATATATTTATTATGAGGCATTTATAGATTTATTGTTATTTTACAGGCTGGAGGCCTGTAAACAACACCTATGTCAAGTCTTTCTTCTTAATGTCACTTATATAGTTATACAGTTACAATGCAAACTCATTCTCTGGGTTTAACAAAGCATCTAAATACAACTTCTGTTAACCTAATTAACTCAGAACAACTTGAAAACACCAGTTGTCAATATGGTTAATGTCACATCACAACATCATCAATGGAAATTACCATCTCTTCCCGATAAAAAAGCTCACATGTGGCAACAGAAATCACCTCAAATGCAACTGTGATGTTGCACCTTTGCCTATAACAATATACAAGTATGAAGTGATCACCTCACAGGCTTTCACCACATTCTAGGAATTACAGCTTTGTTCTTTCCATCAAATTTACTGCCTTTTATTTCAGGATGTGCTTCGGACTATTGTGACATGTCTCTGTATTGTGTCTGTGCCTACCACGCTGGAGAATGCCAGCCAGCCTTGTCAATACCAATTTATAAGCAATTTTACCTGCATTCCCCAGTCTGGGCATTATTGGCCATATCTTTATACCTTTAAAACCAATAGAAACACAGAGGCGCACAGCAGACGATCAATAAAGACGCTGATGTTTGACATCAATGAAAACAGCGTATTGATTATTTCTGCCTTTATCTAGGGATTTTTAAAGACTGTGTGCACATTAGTGTATATTAAATGGTGAAATATACTCAGACGGTCAATTGATTGATCGATTTGTGGGAACACGTATGCACAAACAAGCAGCATCGGCTTCTCTGCAATTACTCAGAAGTCCGAGAGAAGACTAATTAATAAATAATATCCCAGCACCCTCAGGAGATGCATCAAGTCAGTCGGCAGGAGTAAACGCTCACTCATTGATTCGGTCATCCAATCAAAGGTCTAACTCGCTAATTGCCTCTCGTCATAAGTCTTAACTGAAAAGAGGCTGTTGGGAAAGAGTAACGAATGGAGCCAGCACAGACACAGAGAGGAGAAGAAGAATAGAGTGATGGAGATCACCAAGGAAATAGATTTGATTTCTGTCATGGGTGTCACGTTACCCTTATCTTTCACTTTCCCGGCTTTGGTTTTAGAACATCTTGGGCATGTTCTGAGGTCCCACCCCACCTCCGCCCCTCCAAAAAAAAAGAAAAAAATCTTGCAGTGGGAAAAAAACCAGTAAAAAAAGCCTGAAGGGAACTCAGACCTGCCCCGACAAAATTAGATGGGGTTAAAACAAAAAATTATTCATAGATGTATTAAAGAATCACCACAACAAGTACCCAGGAAGACGAAGCTTAGTTGACAAAGGTCAAGTTCAGTTAGGTCACATTGCAGACCTGTGAAACTCCACTGTTATATTCAAGACTGTCTCAGTAAGGTAAACACACAGCACTTTTATCCTACAATGACTGAAATAGATTTGAAAGATACTAAAACATTGATTGCAGCATGTGCAAATTAAATATAAGATAGACACAGCTTTAAACCATCAAATCACTGATGGCGCCATTATCTTTTCATTACAATTTAAAAAAGAGCATCCATTTGTGCATATATTAATCCAATCTCTGTAAATTATTCTGTACTTATGTATTAGTGCAGATAAAGAGACCTTTTCCAGACAAATCTAAAGGTTTACAGCTATTTAAATTTGAATTAATATCTTTAATTGCTGCATATAATGAAGCACTTTAAAGATTACAGACTTGCACGGTGGGCAATAAATTAACAAAACCATGTTATGCCCTATGTGGGCAGCCAAGAAAAAAGGAAAAAAAAACTGTATATAATAAAAAAAAAAAAAAAGCAAAATATTACCTATCTGAACTGTGTCATTTAAAAGATGAAGGATTTTTAATTGACTCTTTTGTTTGAGCTTTGTGACTGGTTCATGAGTAGCCCTAACCTCTTATGGGTATCAGATAAGAGAAAAATCATTAAAAACGGACACAGCCTTTCTGCAGCTGTCCAAGAGATAAATGCTGCAGCTCGGTGGGCAGAGGTGATGAGGGAGCCGACGTGCTCGAGCTGTCCCCGTGGCACTGATCTCTGCAATGTTAAAAAGTTTCTCTTAGCCAGGGAGTGGTTGCAGTCACTTTTGAGTGCTCTGACCTCTCTTAGCTTTTTAAAAAGAGCTGGAACCTGGGTAATGGGCGGAAATCAACAGACAATGAGAAGTAGTGGGGTTTGAAGGGTTACTGGGTGAACTGGAATAAGCAGGGGAAAATTAGCCACTAGAACATTTACTTGCTGTTCTAATTCCAGCCACAAACCTACGGGTTTGCAACAGTTCCCACGAATCACACAAATCAATACTTAACTGTTATTTCTTACTGGGTGGTACATCTAAAGTGGCCTTTATGCGTAATAATTACACACTTCCTCTAAATTAAAGAGCAGCTCATTACCTTTCAAGACACAAGGCTGCGCTTAATTGCACAGATCGGCTCACTGTGATACGTGTCACCGGCCCACAACCTCCTCCTCGGTGAAAATTTGGACACTTATGGTAATTATAAGTCAGACTCATAGCATCAAAGGTATATTACTAGCTGTAAAAATGTTCTTACTGCTGTTAATGTGCGGTTTTTAACGAACACCAAAGGACCAGAGGAAAAGCTTGCATGGATTTTTGTGTTTTACTGTTGGCTCCAGCAGGAGAAAACCAATTTGAGCTAGCTAATGTTTTTAAGTATTGGTTTGCTGGTGTGGGAAGTGCACCATTTAGTCTTGCTTTACCATAAAACCGAGGCTCATCAAAGCCCCTAGGTGAGCGCCATAACCGACAATAACAGCACAGCATACACTGAGATCCTTAAAAAACAGCAACTGTGTCAAGGCAACAGAGTTTGAACCCCAGAGTAGCTGGGCAAAGACTTTATAGGACAGAATGTAGCAGTGGTTAATTCTGCCTGCTACCTCCAATTATTCTGACAATTGCATATGGAATATGGCATTTTGTTAGTTGTGGGTTTTTCATCACACAAATACACCTCTCAAATATTTGTACCCCAAAAAAGGAAAAAAAAAAAGTTAAATCAAATTAATTAAAATAAATAAAATCTGAGTCAGGTCTTGTTTCAGTTGTGTAAAAATAAAAGAGTTCTGGTGACACAAATGAAAGCTTTTATCATCAACTGCAGTCTGCAGAGCTGCCTTTGAATAACAAACACACAGAAAAGACTTCTGAATATTAAAAGCAGCAACTCAAATCTTGGTAAAAATATGGCATAAGAAATGTCAAAAATGTCAAAAAAGAAAAAAAATTAGGCGATACAGCACTGAAGGAGGGGAAGCTATAATATGATATATTATCCCACCAAATTATCACTAATGTAATAGCCACTAATCATACAATAGTGCTGTCCTTAATGACTTAATATAATCGCTAATGTAATCACGCTAATGTGATAAGACTAAAAAAGGAGGTGGAGTAACAGGAAATCTACTTCAGTTCTTTGTGATAACTTTAGTCTGAGAAGAACACAGGTGTTGTCTCTTACTGTCTGCATTATTTATTCAGCCAGCCTCCGTTTCTTTGCTCCCTCTCTTGGATGGCAGCCTTTAGACAGTTATCACAGCAGCCCAGTCATCAATGACCACCAGGTCTGCTGGGTTATCTGCCCATAGACCTCCACTCTGTCATGCATGCTAGTGCATCTGATTATGCTTTCATTGCATTTAAATGCTTGCCCGGATACCAGCCTGTGTCAGGGTCCATCATCCCGCTAAAAAACTGCATTTCTCTGTTGCTGCCTTTAGGATTCCCTAAATAAACATATTTCATTTTAGGCAGCAATCTTTCATTTCACATTCTAGGACTGTCTTAGTCAAACTATGCAGTGGAGAAGGCTGTTGAATTAATCAAATTCAAATTCATGGATTATTCCTATATTATCCATCAGTTGATATAATAATGACAGAAAGGGATATGTCTCAATTAGATGGACGACCCAGATCCTCTGTTTTCAAATGAGGTCCACCTATTCTGAGAAAGAGAAGGAAATTACTAGGAAAAAAGGAGTAAAAGACCAAGTGACAGATAGATGAATGGATGTTTTCCCTCTTATCTTTAGTGAGGGAATTGTATCCATCTGTTTACCTATAAGTTTATAAGCACATTTTATTTTGCATAGGACACAAAATATAAGCTCCATTTGTGAATACATGCAGTCCCTGTCACGCAGGCCACCTGGATCACATGAATAGTGTGCACAAATGACTTTTAGAAACAAAATTGGATATTATAAGTTTGAGTGTGACCGTGTGTGCATGTGGTGGTTCCTAAAGTGATATCATGTGGCTGAGATCTCATAGTCAGGGCTGCAGAGGCTGTTGCCATGGCTCTGGCTTCTGAAGACCATTGTTTCATGACAGAAGAAGAAGAGGGGAGGGGCGGGGGGACGACATTGTACAGAGTGACTCATACTGAAAATATGCCCGTCTCTTGGCAAAAACCACACAGTGTGACAGTTTCTGTGCATGCTTGCGTCTATGACTGGACAGAAAAGCTTTGTGCCATATCAATGAACCCCCGCCTTCCTGCATGTTTCCTTTGGCCCACTGTCTAGACAAGACAGCCCTAGATCAAAGTAAAGCACCAAAGCACCAACGGCATAGTGAGACCAGTAGACATGTGAGAGGGAACAAACTCAGTTGATCAGGAGAGAGGATGGGACAAAGTGGGAGCTTACAAAAAACAAGGTTGCTCACTCTCCAGCACCTTACCCCATTACAGACTTAACCATTAGGACTAAAGGCCTAACTGCTTAGTTGGTTCAACCCAAGGAGATGCCGAACCCGGCTTTTCCCTTATCTGGTGACCAGTTGAACCACTACCCACCAGTAACATGATCTCTTGCCAAAAGTATGTCATTTGTCTCATGCTGACCTTTAGAATTCAAGCCACTACAAACCAAATCATGACTCCCCGACCCTGTTTGGCTCCAGAGCCACAAAAAGGTACATTAGCATAACTAAGCATTAAGTAATAACTGATTCTGTTATAACCCGGCAACATTTTGGGGGGAAACATGACCACTTGCCAGACACAGATATGGCAAATGATTTGCCTCCAATTGGGTTCCACTGGTGCAGGATCACTGAGTGTCTGCCAACACAGAGGTGTGTGAGCAAACCTGTGTGTGCTGGACTGGAGCTTTCAAAGCAGCTCTGCCAGGAACAGGCCAACACGTGCCAGCCGATCAGAGGGCAAGTGAACAACTGAGGGAGGGGAGGGGGGTATGGCCACAAGGCATGACCAGTTTAACCTCCTCGACGGAGATGTATGATGGTGCCAGGCTAACTGAGAAGTGCATTCAGTCGGAGGAGGAGAAACACTGGGGGCAGAGGTAACGACTGCAGAATAAACAGTAAATGCTGCTTTTTGTGTATTTGGAGTATTTTTAATTATTTATAACTATCTTGAATTCATTTCACATTTAAAGTGCCGGTCTTTTAAACACTTGCAGTACAATCAAATATTACTGTGATCTTGACCAATAACTTAAGGTCTTTCTATGCATATCATCTACAGGAGAACATAGTGTTTACACATAAAGCTAAGCCCCAATGTTTCCATGGTGACAATTCGTTTTTTGACACATGACATAAAACAGGGAGGAGAGATGCCAAGTGTGTAATCAAACAATAAAAGCATGCTAACTTTTTGACTACACTCAGGCAGGAAGAACAGTGTCCAGAGAAAAACTCTCCAAAGTATTGGATCTGAAAATCGGCTTCAGACCGATGGTCTATGGATATTTTGCAAGCGCAGCCGTGCAAGTTTGATGAAACAGATGCACCGGTGTGAGAGAGCAGGCTGGCTGCCATCTGACGAGTGTTGTCTCTCTTTCTAATGCAGCTGTTTATTTGGGGCTCCTAAAAGTGATTGGGAAAAAACAAATTAAAAACCTATCAAACATCTATCCAAACCTCAGAACACAGCGCTTTCATCCAAAGTGTGGGACCCTGCTTTGGTTTTTTTAGACACAATAGCCAAGCTCATCTCACATGAAAAGCAAATTCGGCTTTGGGCGAAAAAAAAGTTCATAGCAGCTAAAAAACAGCACACCGAGGTCGCTCGAAGAAAAAAGAGAAAAAAAAAAGTTGTAAGATCTATTTGTTAGCATCCATCAGGGTATTTTGGGCCTTATTTGACATCTTGGCATCAATTAAATTACTACCTCGTTTATGAAGCGTGGAGCCATCATGCCGCCAAAATGAGCTTCTGCTTTTTAATTTGAAACACACAATTTATCATTTTCAGCGTGTGCTAATCACAATATGCGCAGTCCTCATTAGCAAAGATGCCCATGTCACTCATCTTTTGTCTGACTAGACTTCTCTGATTGCTGTCAGATTAAAAACGGATGTGATGACATAGTGCCACGAGACGAATCGCCTCGCAAGAGGCCTCATTCATTAACCTTTCACACATGCAGCCAAGCAGAGCTGTGATCCTGATAATGAGACACGTATGGAGGTCAGCTCCCCGCCAGTGCTCCTGACACTCGCCACCAACACTGTCATGCTGTGTCACCTGCACTCATCCAAGCATCACTGAAGATAACCTTTGAGAGTCCAGAGATGGCAAGAACATGGACAGGAACATGTGATGTTACAGTATGTCTGAACACACACAAAACACATGCAGAGAGAAACCCAGCCTGAAAGTCAAAGGCCACTTTATTGATATTGATTTAGAAATTAGCTAATGAGCAGAAATGGAGCAGATGAGGGGGCAGCACTGTCAGGCTTCCAGTGGGCCCACTCTGGAGAAACCTGGCAAGTGGAACTGGGAGCTTTGAATGCATAAAATGGTCTATGTGTGTTTGCTCTCCTGTGTTCAAGTGTGTGTCGACACCTTCTGCCCTTTTATGGCCCAGCGATTTATCCATCGGAGTGAACATCTGTTTGCATCTGTGGCTGCAGATACAATACTAAGGGTTTTTTAACCATTTTTTGGCTCTATTGCTACCAAAACAGGAGATTAATGGCCTGGTATGTAGATTTCTACATCCTGCAAACCTGAAGTTCATAAACTGGAATGATGGTTAAAGTAATCACATTGACTGGATGTATAGAAAGTCAGATATATTTTAGATTCTGGAGGAAAACTCAGGCTAATTCATGTTTTACCGCCTATATGTTCAATAATATTGTCTCGTATTAATGGGGACAAAATGAAAGTCTTCTAATTTTAGATGGTATGGACAGTCAGCGTCTCCGCACATAAATCAAATATGACACTGAAGCTATCACCACAAACACACACACACACACACAATCAAGGGGGCTTAGAATAGGAGACCGTGTTTTTGACGCCAGGAATTTTCACGTGACAACAGCTTGTTTTTATCAGTATAAATTGGTTCTTGGAAAAGGAATTCACACATATGCGGCAAGCATGTGCAGTATATGACGAATCAGATGCTAATCGCACACAATATACTAAATTCTATGCAAATTGATGCAAGGTTTTCATCATTTGGTATCTAAATGTCTTTTACACATACTCCCACACACACACATGCACGCACGCACACACTGCGAGCGTGTGTGTCAGACCATAGTGATGAGTACACAAGATCGGTTTTACAGCTCACTTTCTACTAAAGTCATCCATCACTGTTTAGCTGGGCGAGGACGGCAAATATGAGCAACTGTGGGCTGCAGAGAAAATAAAAAGAATAGAAAATAGAATGAGGAATAAGGAAAAATAGGCTTCACACATATGATAAGCTCGATAAATCCTCTGCAAAAAGATAGAATTTATTCTTTCCATTGTAAGAAAGAAAACAAAGTTGGTTCTGGCTAGCACAATTCGTACCTCGCTGCAGAACATGTGAGAGGTCATCAGAGGAGGTCATCACGGTCGCCTTTGTTTGCAACCTTTGTGTTGTGTGTGCCCGGTTCTGAACAACCACCCATTTACATGTTACAATGCCCTAACCATTTTGTTCCACCAATGTTTACACTTCCCCAAAATGATCTTTCGTTGTACATTCTTTAAGATTCACAACCTTCCTGCTTTTCCACATTAAGCACACACGCTTCAGAAACTAGAACTCCCAGTCCGGAGCTGTGAGGAAATAACTTTTCATCTTTTCCCTGTCAGGTCTGGGAGAAAGGGAACACATTTCTCTGTTCTTGCTGCATATATATCGACCCAAAGAGGTAATGGACATGAAAATAGGTTAAAGCCCTTGTGTAATGGTGAATTTATACTACTTTGACCTTGAACACACCAGCCTTCCAGTGAAATACACAGAAGGGTTTCTGTAAGATTTGCTTCTGGTGTGTCCGGTCTGGTGACTTAGCTGCCGGATGAAAAGCTTGATAAATCTGCTCAGGGTTTAAAGCAGGAGGTGATTATCTGGAGATTCCAAACCTATAGAAATAAAAATGAAAGAGTGCAGAGAATCAGCAGAGAATGAAATGCAGACAGATCACTCAGGAAACAGGACAAAGGAACGAGACTGAGGCAAAGATCAGTCTGAAATCCGTTTTGCGATTCTGTCAAAAACACTGGAGGAATTTACCGTCAACCACTCCTTTACTGTCACTTTAATCAAACTGTCGTCACATTCCATTCAGCCTATTTTACAAAGTATTTTAAAAGCATGACAAAGAAAATGATAAAAAGATTCGATTTGGGAGATACTAGTTCACGTGTCAAGCTTAGAATATTAGCTTGAAAGCAAAACACAAACAGACACACACACACACACACTATATATTAGGACACTTTGACTGAGTTGTTCAAGATGTTGTTCCGATGTTTTTAAATTCTGAGTTGCTTTTACTGGTCTGGCAAATCGTGGTGAGTTACACCACAGTTTTGGAGATTCATGTAAACAACATTACTTCATGAGTTCATGTATTAGGTTTGTCAATGGGTAACAGGCTTTCCACATGAAAATTACACTAACAATAGCAATAACAGTTTTAACAATAAAAAAAAGGGTTAAAAAATGTATCCTTATTGTCCAAATGCCTGCTACTATTATTTTCCTGCCTGGATTTTCTGAGTGCTTCTGACTTTGTTGCACCGAAGGCAGTTTTTACGAGATCAAAGAAATGCCACTCTGCTCTGACTTTTCCCCCAGTGAAAGAATAAATAAAATCATCAGCTTCATTGATCCTCAAAAAGGAAGAAGTGGAGCGAGATCTCTCTGATACGATTACAACCTGCAGCTAGCCACCGTGCAACTTGGGCTCAGGGACGGAAGCCACTGAGCACTCCTTATGAAATCTTTTAATATTTACCTTTGCAGAGGGTTCTGTGATCGCTGGCAGTTTTTGTTTGCCTGGTTGTTTATTGGCCAAATCAAAAAATGAAATTAGAGTTTTTCAACTACATTTTTAGGAAATGTTGGCATTTTTGTTTACCGGTAATGGTTCATTTTACTGGCTGATCCTAACCAATCTTTTTACCATCTAAGGAGAAAAAAAAAACCAAGTGTGTGAAATTTGAAACAATAAAAAAGGGTAAAAAGAAAATCTGCTTTTTATTTATACATTTTATGCACCTCTTGGGGTTCTTGTTTGCTTCCTGCAGTAATGTAAATTTGACTTTAAAGTTTGGTTTGTTTTGTTTTCTTATGTGCTGAAGAGCTGGAGAAAGTCCAATTTTCAGAGGGTTTAAAAGGTTAAGACAGAGTTTCTAGAAATTAAAAAGCATGCCTTTTATCCCAGAATATTTGAATGTGAAGGAGAGTGTGTCAAATCAGACACAAGCTAACAGCACGCTAACACAAAGAAAAGGGAAAGAATACACACCTAAAAACACGCAAGAACACTTATTGTGTTTTAAAGCAGTTTAATGGGCCCCATTCTCCAGCCTTCTAAGGAGCAGGACCGATTCATTACTATTCCATACACGCCACCTTTCAGAGATGAGGCACAGAGTTGAATGCAGGGCGGGGCGCTGTGGGGAGGGGGAGATACACTGGATCAGTGTTTTACTCTTCTACCTTGACTTCTACTGTGGGCTACTGTCTTTCTCTGCTCCTGTGTAAATGGCCAGGCTGGTGTGTCTCCACACTTTTGTCCTGGTGATAAGAGTCTATCATCTGACCTTAAAGCAACTACAAAGTCAATCTGCCATTTTTTAGACAGCAGAACGAGTAATTAAATTACCCTGGAAATTAGCATCAACTGGAAATGTCTACACTGACTTTCCTGGTCTCACGGACAAATCCGAGGTCTGCCTCTAGCCGTTGTTTCTATACGTCATGTCCTTGCATCTAATTGTCTGAGTGTAAATTTTATCTTTATCTTTTTATTCACTCTCGCCCACTTGCCTGAACCATGCAGTTTTCCAGCCAAGCACTCCTCTAAGGAAGATTAAAATTTAGATTTGGATTTACATTCTGTTTATGTTCCTGTTTGTTCCCTTACACATCATCATCTCTAGAACAACAATAAAAGCCAAGGTGGACCTGCCAACACTGCACTTACACCTGCCACCTTTGTCGCCATGTAATTACCACCGGATATATTTCACCTGACCTGACTCTGAATATGTTGTTGTAAGCTTAGACATCCCACCTAGATGATATTTCCAGCCTGTCAGAGGTAAAAGCTGAATGTTTACTGACTTTTGACATAAGTATGTGTGGGCGACTGCTGAGATGACCAGTATGGCGGAGGTCCTCCTGAGCCTCACCTCCAGGAACATATAGCGCTATTGGGGCCAAGGTCAAAACAATAACAAAAAAAAAACCTCTCACCATGGCTGCCTGCCGACTGTTTCCAGCAAAGTCAGGGCGAAATCATAAAAAACGCAACTTACTTCATCTCCGTTGATGGTGGCGGCACAGTTAAAGCAGGGTAATGAAGTCGGCACTCCTTAGTTGTCAGTCAGTCAAGCAGCTATGACACCATTGAAGTCACCTGATAGAGTTAGGGTTATTCAGGTCTAGTGGCTGTTCCACGCTGGAATTAATTCACTTCATAAGGGATTTGTTGAGGGTTAAAAAAAAAAAAACATGTTGACATGCAGTTGAATAAATAACTAGTTGATGATTATCCCACTTTAAGTGATCAAGGTCACAAAGTTTCTCTGCAGAATTACAGGGTGATTTTTTTTTTCTGCGAGTGACTCACCCCAGGGAAAGATTTATGCATGCGCTCTAAGAATCATGTTTGCCAGGCGAAATTAGCTCTCTGAGAAGCCATCGTGACTTTCACTTCCCATTAAAATGGTCATTTTTTATTCAGGGGGAATTAACGTGTGTTGCAGGCTGGGACTTTCAGCTCCTGCACAAGTCAATGGTAGAATTCAGATTAGCTTGAAGTTGAATAAATAAATCTAACCCTGTTGCCTTTGATCTGAACAAATTAAGCAAAAAGTAACACTTACCTACTCAGGATAATTGAAAAAGTAACAATTACCTATTCATAATACTCAGAGAACCGTGCACACTCCAAGTCGCCGGAAAACCGTATCAAGATTTAAATGAAATCTTAAACACAGTAATATACCCTGTGTATCTAAACACTGTTTAAAAAAATGCTGCCTAAGGGATACACACACTCGAGCTCTCCCTAACTGTCCTGATCCTGCATTGACTTACACAGTCTGTGCACAAAGCAGCATGAAGATGGCAATCTAATTAAATTACGGAGCGCTAGTGCAGTTTATGAACCCACTATTTAAGTTGTTAGCATTAGCCAAGTTTTGAATCTCTTTCAGGGTAAATGCTCTGAAAACTAAACATTTCTTTTTTTTACAACTCAACCTGATATCACGCAGTCAGATTGTTATGAAT